>JASANE010020010.1:0-57229 GCA_030248225.1 Trileptium ribeirensis | reverse complement strand
CTTCAACTAATTTATCACCGTGAAATGAGATTTTATCGCTCACGTATCGTCGTTATTTGCTAATATTCGCTATATCCGCGCGGCTAATGACTCGGACCAAAAGGAATAAAAGCATGAATAGTACCCCGCTAGTTGGTTGGCTTACTATTGATTTTGTCTCGGTTGAATCTGTTTCCTATAAGTGGCCAAACTGTCGTAATTTCACTAAAAGCATTTTTTGCATCAAAGGAAGCCCTTTTGAGTCCCTTTGAGGTACCGATCGCCTGCAGAACACCCCGAAGAAATCTCCGCTAAATACTAGCTACGACCGGTTCATATATACCATTTGGAGGTACGCGCTGTGTAATTTAGCGACGGTTACTGTGCACAATTCTTTCTACAAGCAATACTACAATTTCCACAGTAACGATTATAAATTCTGTCTAACGACAAATAAACAAAATCATTATAAATTTATGGTATAACACTGACCACTATATATTAGTTTCGACAAAGTTCAGTGTCCCGATAGCGATTTCTTTCCAACCAGCTTGAATGCGATCCGTCGCTCGTCGGTCGTGATGTCGATGAATTTGGCAATACCTTGAGTTGTCGCGTAACCACAATGTCCACTATTCCCAAGTTGTGGCACAATTATTGCCTGAATGCACCAAGGATCGATATATATATTAGTCAATAATTGTCAAGTCAGCGACTCTCTACTGCAAACCGCTCTGCCGGCGTGAACAATGACGTTCCGAAAATATGCCTTCGTGGCAAGATGACAGACCCCCTTAACCGCAAACACAGGTGAAAGTTAATTCCGTCGCGGGTCGCTGGTACAATCCAACCTAACAACAGTCAATCCGGAGCTTTTTACTACGATTACTGTCGCTATCACTGATTTACAATTGCTATCGACGAATATTGTTTAGCACGAACTGCTGAAAACGAATATAATAGCTTTAAATTGTTAGTGGTTACACACTGACGTGCCACGAGCCGACGTGCGTCGCATCCCGCCGGTGCACGATATATCGTTGCACTATCATACTGCTCTTCACTCATCCAGTCATGGTCATGTCACAAGAGCCCACGCGTCACAGCAACGCCCTTGGCCTACTGCCTGCACAACATCTACCGATTTATACATGAAAACACCACACAGTTCAAAACGACCTTTAATCACCAAGACTATACTAAGCCATTGTGTTCCTGTAACGCATGGGCTTATTCAAAATAGCAAGATCCATAAATACCCTAGTATCGACTACCATACAGTATATCCTGCCTCATCTCTCTCTCCAGCGGCGCTCCTTGTTGCTAATGCGAGAGGTCCGGTACCCACTAATTTAGAACCTTTGTTTTGGAAGATTATTGAAACTCAGGGCGTGGCCCCCACTAAATTTATGTACTAGGACCAGTTCTGGCCCTAAGGGATCCCAGCTGCACCACTGTTTTTTCTATGCGTGGTGCCCGGACAACCCCGGCTTCTACGACTCCCCGGTGATCTATGCGATGACCTAAGGGAACCGCTTAGCTTAGCAGGCTGCCGGCGGGTTAACCAGGGTGTTCGGCCTGGCCCCTGTAATGGCCCACGTGTCTAATGGTATGAGGTCCCCCGAGGGAGAGTCAACCCTTAGGCCTGCTCACAGGTAATAAGGCTGACTCGCCTTTCCCTCATTATCCACTTAATCCCTAGGCGGGGTCCTCTGGTCCTAGCGTGATCCTGATGACTTTCCCCGTTGGCGTGTCTCTATGCACTTGCCTCGTTACTAATCTTAGAGCGTTGCTCCACCGACCCTAAAGCCTAGACTATAAGCGCGCACATTTTCTGAGGGGCCTAGTCGAGGTATGTTCCCTAGATCTTGATCAGTTGTGATAACTCAGAGGGCACTGAGGCGAGGGCCCCAGTCCCTTGGAGGTTTTATCTATAATTACGAGTGTTGCCTGCCTTGATGAGAGCTGCGCAAAGCGACCATTACGCTGAGAGCATTCGTAGCGGGTGCGTTCCAGGCAGTTAGAGCAAAACATGAACAGAATGCGGAGTGCCAAGGGGGTGCTTGCTTGAACCTAAAAACGGGGAAACGGGCAAGCTTGCGTTAGCGAATTAACTCGACGAGGCACGGGGACGGATGGCTTGCTCGCAGGGTCACGAAACTGACTTCGGTTCAAAGATCCTGTGGGGTTTCTGTTGAATATAATTTCTGAGTCTCTACTGGGGACAGGAATTTGAACCAAACTTCTAACTGCTTCAAAAATAAACACACGGTTCAATTGCTTTACTCTCGAACCCGAATTTTGTAATTCATACACTTCAAACGTCACCCAATCGGGGTGCATTGTAAGCTATTTACAACATTCATGATATGACAAAAATTTAAGTCGGGTACCTTACAAGATACCCTCAGACACAATTTGTAGTCCTTTCCGACGTGAGACTCTAGAAACTTTTGATTGAGCCATCTCGAACTGCGGTATCCTAAAAATTTTGACTGGGCTAGCCCGACGAGATATCTGACACAGATGAGCGTCATGACAATTTTCCAAGAAAGGCGGTCTCATGTTAATTTAGTCCAACAACCTTACAGAATTTCGACGGCGACTGGAGCGGCCAGCGAAAGACCCGACTAATTTCAACTCACTCCCAGAGAGCTCCGGAAGTCGGTGCCGACGTAGATTCTCCCCGTAGTTGCACGGTTAGAGAAACCACATCCCACCAAGGTGTAACAAGACCTAGCCCGCCGTCAGCTCCAGTCCCCGTTTTGCTCTATGCTCAACTAATGAGCCTCCTCAAAATTTGTCACGTTCAGGACCGCCGTCGTTTGCATCAGTATTTAACCAGAAGCAGAAGAAACAGCGAACGAATGAGGATTCGACGCTGTAGCTCGATTTCAAACAGTTGGGAACAACGCGTGTCACCCGAGGATGCGAACGGCTACGTCCTTAGTATCGTTCTCTTTACCACCCTTGAATTTTGGCTGAGACCTAGTTAGAGAAATTTTGGTCCTCATCATGTAAAACTGAACGATTGTCACTGAATTTTCCTTAACCTAGAAGTTTCATAAAAATGCCCTTTGACTAAATCCAACAATTTTGACCACTCCTCGGACCTGCGAAAGAAGAAAAACGTCCGAGGAGCGGGGAACCAGTCGAACTATAAGCGAGCAAAAATTTTAACAATTTTCGTGCGATTTCGTGAATTTTTAGCGGGGCCCGACCTCTACGGACGCACGGAGCATCCTTCCGACGCTCCCGCGTCCGCAAAGGGTGACCCTTTCAAGATCGAAAAACATATCCAACCAGGGGAGACTCTCCACCGTGGGGGCACGGCGAGGAGCCTCACCTAGTATGCCGAAAACGAAGTGAAGAAAACGAAGTAAAGAAAACCAAAACCTACAACAATTTTGAAAATGGCGACAACCGCCAAACTTTAAAAGAAGAATTGTCGACTGGTCCCGATCGGAAAACCGGGCAGTCTGCTTTTATACTCGGCTCAGCCCCCTCCGGCATTTTCTGTGCCTTGCTACTAGCGCGGGTAGACAAATTTAAAATTTTTATAAAAACACGATAACGCCGCTATATAAAATATTTATAAAATAAAGCGCAACTACACTGTGCAACACGATTAAAGCAAGCTGCTATGCGTTCACGAGCCCAACACACATAAACCAAGACGCAGGCCGATGGTCAATAACAACAATGATTTATGCCCACAAGCAGGGCAGCTTGTAAGGGTACCGCCACGAGCTGGTAAACAACTAAACCTCGCGTTGGTCGGCGCGAGGTTTTCCAAAATATCGAAATATATCAGCGCTTTATGCGCTTAGAATAATTAAAATTTTTTGTTGTTTTTTGTTGTATTTCAGGAACGGAGAGAAGTAGGCGGCCGGGGGCGGGATCATATCCATGCCCTGGCTGGTCGCCTGCTTGTGAGAGTCTTGAATTTAGTGTAAGCCCCCTAGGAGGCCCGTTAGAGGCCGTTTTCCCCGTGCAAAATAAAAAGTTTTGGGTCCCGACTAGGTTAGGGGAATCCTGTGCAAACCCGTTGGGGTGGATGGCCCCGGTTTTCAATGAAATAGTTAGTATAGGATCCAATTAAGGTATAGGGCTCCAAAAATCGAGGAGTTTTGGTTTGAGACGTAGTGATTTAGGGCCCTAAAGTTTGAGAGTATAAACGCTAAAGTGGGGGTCCATAAGTACTTACGGGTTGGGAGTAAGTTGACCCGAACACGTGATTTTGAATCCCTATAGAAACCTGATGATAATCTAATGTCCCCTTTTTGGTTTGCATTACATAAAAACCCCCAAAATTTCAGTTTTCTTACACCCCTTGAAAAATGAAGATTCTCGTCATATGAGATCGATTTCGTTATCCTTCCTATGTATCCGAAACGTTCGCTAAAACATATATCAAATAAAATGGTAATAAAACAACTGTTCCGTTTTCCCGGCGTGTCAGGATAGATCTTTCCAGGTCCCCAAAACATTAGAAAGCTCCAAAACGCATTTTGCCGTGATGGTTTCGCACAACACCCCGACCCATCCTGACACCCGGACGCGTACACGGTATACATTAAAGCAAATAGCAAGTACATCTATATGTTACAGCCCACGGATGCGCAGCGGAATCGACCTTGGGGCACAGAATCAACAAAGTTTGTTAAATCAAATTGAGAAATCTTTCCCCTTGTTCCCGGCCGACTCGACTACGCATCCGTACCGCACTACAATGCAAATAAATTACACAAATGTTTTATTATTTATAAAACCATGATCACCTGGGATCGATCGGATACTCGAACCCATGAGATAAAACCATGATCACCTGGGATCGATCGGATACTCGAACCCATGAGATTTTGATTCGATTTTGGGTGCGAAATCATCCCGCGCACCTCGGGCTGGTGGAGCGTGACCGTATCAACACAATACAATAATGACATAGAGTTTATTTTATGACAACGAAACAATAATGCACGAGTTATGGTCCGGACCACGCTTCACAGGTATCCGATCGCCCTTTATCCGTTGAATTTTGAGCCCTTTTGGCCTAGTTTCGAATGTTTAGAGTTTGGTATAAAAACTCGGGCTGTTACATATATCTCTATATGGATATATACATAATTGATCAACATGGGAAACTGTTGGGTGGGACGCCGGACATTTCTAAATATACATTCACGATTGACAAAATTCAACGTATTTATAGGGGACAAGATATATGACATATATATATAAGACATATAAGATATATCCCCGGAGGCATAGTTCTGGTAGAGTGGTGCGAGAGCGGCACCGTTTCCTTCCGGCGTTTGAGCCCTTACTTGCAAAATAGTAAATATCATTAATTGCGATGTTGCCAATTCTACACCTGACCATATCTAAAGAAAAAAGCGGCACAGTTTTTCAATTAATTATATACCTATTCTGCTTAACTCACAATATCATTGATTACAACAGCCGATTTCTTTAAAACAACGACGCTCTTTAACAATATGTTTGAATGTATTTTTTGTATATCGGAACAATCATACGGATGTGTATCGTGTATATCATACGGATGTGTACTACACCTAATTACTTTGAAAAGGAACACCAGCACTTTTAATTAAAAATAACAGGTTTAATTGCGCTTTTTGTATGCTGTAAGAATAACTGTTCACACGGTAGAATACCAGATTACTTTTAGACACTTGATTACACCTGATCACTTTTAGAAAGAACAGTACCACACTTTATCAATTAGGTTTAATTATGCTTTTTGTATACCGACACGATCATTGGTCACGCGGCAGTATACCCAACCTACTTTTTGAAAAATACCGACACTCTTTATCAACAATAGTTTTAATTATGCTTTCTGCATATCGGCAAAATCATGGATCATAAGGCGGTATACACCTGGTCATTTTTAATAAGAACTGTGGTACCCTTTATCCATAATAAGTTTAACTATGCTTTTTGTATATCGACAGAATGAATGGTTACATGACAGTTTAGTACACCGGATTAGTTTCATACAAGACTGCGGCGGTTTATCAATTATAGGTTGAAATATGCCTTTTGCATACAGACAGAATCATTCATGACATGGCAGTATATATTAGACCCGATTACTTTTGAAAATGCAGCATTTTTATCAATTATGGGTGTAATTAGGTTTTTAGTATAATCGAGAGATCATTAGGAAAGAGTGTGTCACTTCCCAGCACTCATAAGTTGACCCATGTTCAACGACACGTGCGTTTTTGGTCTGACACCTCCTAATTTCTGGGGGATCTTCATGCACAGCCCCACCACGTATTGTGGGGGTATCGCGGACCCTCCTGATTTTGTGTGCCGGGGGGGCGGTTGGGCGGATTCCAAGTTTTGAGGGGGGTCGGTTTATAAGCAGCTACGGATTCAACTGACTCACGCCCTCAAAACTGGAGGGTCCGACCAACCCCTCAACAAAGTGAAGGGATCCGACCTACCCTCCTGCACAAATGCAGGGTCTGTGCATGGCGATCCCCCCAGAAATGATTGGGGTCAGGCCGAAAACGTCCGTGTCATTAAATAAGAGCTAACATTAGAGTGCAGCGCAGTGTCATACTCTTCTATAATGCACTCCTGGTTTAATCGGTAGAAATTTTTACTAATATAGTGTTCGCGTTTTTAAAAGCACAAACAGTAGAAGTGTTTATTAAAACGTGCTACCGCGCGGAGCGGCTAATTTCGGATGTAGTTGTTTACTTTTTCATTTTTTCGATGCTGCCACAGTAAAGAGATATTGATGTCGAATGCAATGTAATAAGATGCTCGTGTAACAGGACCCTGTAAGAGCAATGTTGTTTATTATTTGTACAAGAGAAATTGATGACAAAATATTGGCAATCTGAGTATAAAAATATTCTATCATATCGTGTTTTGCCCCCACCCCATAGATTATTTTCGCCTTTGCGTTTTATATATTGTATGTCTCGCCAAGTGTGCCTACGTCTAAGAGTCTAAGCCTATATCTTGACCCCTAATTCCAACCAGCAAATACCGCTTAAACGCAACTGCCATAAACACCACGATATTGTCTTACGTATCTACTGATAAAAATGATGCTTTAATTATTTATCTCATTAAATTTTTTATGCATACCATATACTGAGCGCTGGTAGGCGAATCCCCAACAACCATAGAAATTGTTAAATTTTAATGATAAATGAAAAAAAAAGAAAACCATCAACCAAGAGACAAAATCTTTAGGTCTAGCTATGTAATGCATTGTCATTATGCTAGCCACCACAGGATTAAAATTCGGTTGGCCGTCGGCCTTGCAAACTTCAGCTTAGACATAGCCAAAAGTAGTAAAAGGCACAACTAGGCAGCGAGCACCACGCCTCGTAAAAGTGAGGGGCCCCAATGTTCTGCCAGCAGCCAATATTTTACAAATGAAGGGTATATCACTGAAGAGGTCCCCACCACTGCTATAACCGGAGGGACCAGCCCCCGTCCCCTCCGCGCGGTGCTCCTATGCAACTAGGTGACCATATCTCTGCGACAAAATAGCTTACTGAGTTATGATCCATTTTTATAAGGCTGTGGGTTTGGTAAAAAATTGCGTTTTTTGCGAATTTAGTGCGCTAAAGTTTCAATGTTAGTTGGGAAGATTACATAGAACAGTATTTGCCGAAGGGCTAAGTGAACAACAGCAAAGGGCGCAGCGAATTTACAATGTTAAGGGATGGATTTTTATGGCGAATAAGTATATTCTCGTAATTTAGCAATAAAGACGGTGCATGAGGTTCCTGACTACTTATTTGTGCGATCACTGAGAAATCATCGAATTTTAGCTTGTCAAGCTCTGACGATGGTTCGCAGTCCTCGGACCGAAATATAAGCGTTGCATCTACTATCACCATATCTGACAACAGCGATAACCCGCTCGCAGCAACTCAACTCGACGATCCACAGGTTGTCATCGCTTCTGAGTGGCACTATACAGGCGCTCCCATTTCTTCAACGCCGTTTCGATATCCGGCTCCAATTATTGTATTTGGCGACTCCGTGGAAAAATCAGTTCAACCGCGCGCAAAAAAGCCTAGATTCGAATCCTTTTCAAACACAACTCAAGACACAACTGCAGATTCTACTGAAGCTGATAATCAGTTTGACCCGAACGCCGAAATGTAATATTTCGCTGTTTTCTTTCATGTGTTAAATACTTATTCGGCCCCTAAGTGGCCCTGTATAGAACGTACATACACGCTTCTTTCTGCCAGTTGTTCGTTTTTTCCCAGCCAGCTCAGTTGTTTGTTTTTCTTCGAATACGCGGGCTCTTTTTATACTGCAGCATAGTTTAGTGCATTTATATTACACAACTTCTGCTCACTGCTTTGCGCTCTTGAGACATGGAAGGCTTTTATATGAAGTAAGCACTGCATACGTTACACCTAACGGCGGACTGCGCACCTTGTCGAATACAATAATTGTTTCTGGTTTTCTTTTGTTATTTTCTTTGGCTCACAATTTCAGTAAAATTCGTATGTGACAAGTCCCGTCTACTACGCAATTCACGCATAATTTAGCGATCTCGGCCTTGAATCGGTTGATACTAGTGCAATTCCCTGAGGGTTTAATCTCCGGCATAAGGCGCAAATACGGTTCTCAAGTACTTCGTATTTTTAGAGCGGCTAAAAAGGCATGTATAAGTGCAACGATGCGCAGAGCGCACGTTGACTTCATACAAAACTGTCTTAATAACGACATTACACCTTCGTTCGTTAGAATAAAAAACAAGGCCATCATTAGAAACATCAAAAATTGGCCGTCCTTTGTACGAAAGATTCTTTCTAATGAAATTAAAAGACATGAAAGATCTTGTTCTCTGCACCTCAAGCACTTTCACAATATTAGCGATTCGCTCAAAACATCAGTGCAATACATCGATGGCTTTATTTTATTGTCATATTTTCGGCGGATTTCGGTCAAAATCGACACAGATCACCGCCAGAAACACCACAAAAAGATATTACAACTTAGCAATAGGTTAGCGCACAATACCGCCAATGCTAATAGCATAAAATGTGTTTTCAACTATTCTAACGTTGTACTTAGTGAACTTCAGGACCTTACGCTAGCAAAAGGCTTAGATTTTGTACCCTCAAACTCCAAAATTAACAAACTTCAGCTATATGCACAGATCGAAACGTTTCTCCAGCAATTTTGCAAAAGATCCGAAATTACGGACATTAACTTCGATCTTAAGTGCAACCTGCGCAATGCAATAGAATCGGCGATTAATACATGTAACAACGCATCGCCTGTATCCAACTTTACAACGGAACAGCTTTCGTGCTTAAAAAACTTAGCGGCCAACAAAGATCTTGTAATTTCGTCTCCTGACAAAGGCAGAGGCATTGTATTACTTAACAAAACTGAATATCTTAATAAAATGCTGTCAATTCTCGATGACCCGTTGCATTTTAAAGTGTCCAATAATCAGGACATTTATTCTAATATCAAAAGAGATGAAACATCGGTTTCTAAAGTTCTCAATCGATTTAAGCAACACCAATACATTAGCAATTCCCAACATTATAAACTTTTGCCATCAGGCTCAAGAATTCCTATTTTGTATGGCCTACCGAAAGTACATAAACGAAATGTTCCACTCAGGCCCATTCTTTCATGTGTTAATTCGGCCGTACACAAACTAGCTCAATACATTATCCCGATTCTGGAACCACTAACTCGAAATCAACATACAGTGAGTAATTCTTTCAAGTTCGCCAACGAAATATCTGAGCTCAATTTTCAACAGTGTTACCTGGCCAGTTTTGATGTTTGCTCTCTTTTTACCAACGTTCCACTTTCTGAAACGCTGCAGTTTATTAAGGAATCGGTTGACAATAACGTAATTAATAGCCCTCTTCCTAGTGATGAGCTTGTTACAGCTATTAAGATAATCGTTAAACATATTAGCTTTGTGTTCAATGGCACTATTTAGCAACAAACGGATGGTATAGCTATGGGGTCTCCATTAGGATCAACACGCGCTAACATCTTTATGAATATGTCCGAAACTAAATGGCTAGATGAATGCCCCACCACCTTTAAACCACTGCTTTACCGCAGGTACGTGGATGACACGTTCACTATTTTCAACAAAGCTGAACATCCTGAGCAGTTTTTAGCATATCACAACTAGAAACACCATAATATTAAGTTCACGCTCGAGAATGAGCTAAACAACTCAATACCGTTCCTCGACATCTGAATTACTAAAAATGACCAAGGCTTTTCTACCTCAACGTTCAGAAAATCAACTTTTACTGCTCTGTTAACAAAATTCGACTCACATATCTATCCTAGATACAAAACTGGTCTAATTCACTGCCTGTTACACAGAGCATTTCAGATCGGTAGTAACTATAGCATTATCCACAAAGAAATACGGTTTTGGCGCCAAACGTTTATCAATAATAATTTTCCATCAACAGTAGTGGATAGGTCGATCAATACTTACATCAATCGGTGGGTCGCGCGCCCAAGCGACGCAAGTCGCATACAAGACCAGTCGCCTGAAAGCAAGACATCTGAAAGTGAGTGTGACATCAAATGCTTTACTATTAAAATGCCGTTTTTCGGCAATTACTCCAGTAAGCTCCGAAAACGGATCATTAATATGTTCAAAGTAGCACACCCTAACTCCAACATCCGCGACATTTTTGTAACCGGAAAAAAGATCAAACACTTTTTTCTTTCAAGGACCAAATACCAGACCTGCTCAAATCCTACGTCGTATACAAATTCGTCTGTTCTGCTTGTGAAGCAGACTACATCGGCTGCTCACGCCGACACCTTACGACCAGGATCTCCGAGCACACTGGTATTTCGGCCAGAACTGGTAAAACACTCAATAATGCTCAGTTACAAAATTCAGCTATATTCCAACATCGAAACTGATGCAATAACGCAGTTTCTGTTAATGATTTCTCAGTGATCGCACAAATAAGTAGTCATGAACCTCATGCACCGTCTTTACTGCTAAATTACGAGAATATACTTATTCGCCATAAATATCCATCCATTAACAATGTAAGTTCGCTGCGCCCTTTGCTGTTGGTCACTTAGCCCTTCGGCAAATACTGTTCTATGTAATTTACGTACAATTTGTTGGGAAGATAGTATGATTGTACTGTATGAGGTTACGTATTCTGCAATAAGTTGAGAAATATGACGTGCTTTTGCTATCCAATAGGTGATTTTAGTCATGATCCATCTTGATCCATATTCGCGGTGCTATGTTTTTAACGTAATGATATATGTACGTTCAAAATCTGCAAACCACTTAGTCACACTGCTTGCAAAAATTTGTAAAAACATGCTGCTCACGACAAATATACTGAGCTGTGATAATATCTAAATATTTTAGAACTACCGCTTTCTGTTCGTTTGACTGAATATGCCACGCTCGTAAGTATGCGCTAAAACAGTAAACACAGTATAAGCTACAGAAATATTTCAGCCGCACATATAAACTGCTTTGTATGTATTACGAACAATACCGTTTTTTTTCATATTTATGTGTTGTTTTTATGGCAGCGACAGTGCCTGTGAGCGTACATTTTACTTTGAAGCTTTTTATGTATTGCCTTCTAATACGAGAGGTTGCTTGTTGTCTGTTGATAACATATATTGTTTTGTAGAGACGGACAAACCATTAGGAAAAGACCCAGCCGTTCAAAGTGAATATCGCCCCAGCCGGGCTCAGATGTGCTAAATTTCGGGACCGTCCGACCCGTTAGAAATCGCGGCTGGTCCGTGCCTTACCGCAGGTTAAATATTTCGGCCCAGGCCAGCCCGGCCTGTAGTTATCGCATGTCAGCCTACTCGATATAAAGCATATAGAGGATAGAAAGACAAAAATAAACGCAAAATGAGGCGTCAAAAAATTATTAAAACAAGCCCAAAGTTATCGAACTGTGTGCTAATAATTCCATCTTTGACTAGAGATGTGACCAACTCGAAATTTGTCGGCCGACTAGACCCGCTGAAAATCAGGGACCGTTCAACCAGGCCCGACCCGAACCGGCAATATTTCGGCCTTGTTGGTACTCGGATGTCCGGCCGCCTTTTCCGGCCGCCGGATCGGGTCACTGGCCTGCATTCTCAGTTCTATCGCTTTGTCATTGCTGATTCAGGAGTTATATGCTTTAGGCTATGTTTATATGCGTCCGATCTGATTTGATCTGATTCCATCCTACGTGTTCACATTTCATACGATCGGATCCCATCCGATACGACCAAATTCTATACCTACGGTTACGGTACACATGTGTACACATTAATTACTTTCAAACTACATCATGCTAATCGTATCCGACGAAATGGTGTATTCTGTATTGGATCGGATTCGTATCAGATCGGATTCGTATTGGATGAAGTGTGAGTACTCTATATAGAACACACGGTCAAATGGACTGTATTGGTACAGATCGGGTCTAAAGCACTGGGAACACAAATGTACTCTACAATTACAGGTGGTGATGCGCTGGCACTGTTGGGTAGTGCAGACAACGGAAGTTTTATTTCAGATAGAACACGGGTGTCTGCGGAAATTGACATCAGAATTAAGTCAATAGTTTTCACATCAAAAGGTAGTTACATACATAATGTTCTGTGAAGATTTTCGACGTTTATCCCACGTTTTTGAAACATTAAATAATAAGCACTATCTCTATACAAAGAAACAGAATATCAAGTTTGGCGGACTGGTATTAATGAGATATAAATAGGGTTACGAGGTAATTAGCTGTGTTCGTTTCTCGTTTGTTAAACTTGGTCGGTAAAATATTCGCCAAGCCCAAGGATCTCTGCAACCTTTCTATATTTGAAGAGCAATGGGCAATACAAAATTTCTTTAAATTTCTAGGTGTAACTCACGCCATAGTCTTGAACTATGAAAAAGCTTTGGGGCATTTCCCGGTGACCTAACATTTTCGGCACGGCCGTTGCCAAGCCACTAACCTCTGTGCGCGAGTTAGCTTTTGTTGATTTATCCTTTCTAGTTAATAAAATTCTTTCTGGAATATATTTTACTTATTCCCAACTACCGGTAGACCTTTAGTGCACTAAAAATTCGAGAAAAAATACGCAATTTTTGTACCAACATTTTTCCACAGCCTTATAGAAAATAAGCAAAACCCATTAGGCTATTTTGCCGCAAGGATTGCCGCATAGTTCCCTAGTTTTGCCTTTTACTACTTTCCGTTATGTTCAAGATGAAGTCTGCGATTCCGACGGTTCAAACGAATTTATGCTCATTTTTGCGTTATATTTTTGTGGCCACTAGCGCAATGGCGGTTTGTTAGATAGCTTGTCCTCAGAATTCTGATCTTGGTTTTGCTTTATGTTTTTCTTTTTGTTTCCTCTTTTTTCAATTATCATTAAAGTCCAGCAATTTTGGTGGTTGGATCCAGTCCAATCCAGTGGTTGGAATATCGCCGACCAAGGCGCGCAGAAGAGTGCCACAAAAACACACGACGTGTTGTTCAAAAATGTCTACCTGTCAGTATAATTTTTAAAATGTATTTTGTTGTTAATTATTACAGAGCTCCTACTGTTTTATTGTATTGTTTAATTGGTTGCCCAGGTAATACATTAGTATTAAAAGTGTTTTAAAAATTAATATTTTCTAGAATTACAGCTACTGAGAAAACTTGCGTCAAATTGCCAATACACTCTGATGACTCACACTATAAAAAAACTTTATATTTTTTGTGCGATTCCTGCGCGAAAAAAAGAATTTATTTCTTGTTTCCTGTAGAAAGGTGGGGCTGTGCGATACAATCCAAATATTATTCGTGTATCCAACAATGACACATATTATTTGAGAGATCCAACCATTACAGAATTATAGTTTGTAGGAGCGAAACATAACATATAGAGATGTCAGGCTTAGTTGGACAATACAATATGGCGATTTTCTCTCGGTCAGCTGGTATTGCTAATGTATGGTTTCTCGCATTGGCTAATCCTGCAGTTTAGACCATTTAGCCCTCTTATAAAAGGTGTACAAATGATTTCCAGAAAATTTCAAAGTGCATAATAATTAGCATATATACATGAATTTCATTTTTATCGCACATGTATCCTACCGTATAAAACTAAAATACTGTTGTCAGTTATACAGCGACAATGCCTGTTTACTAAGTCAAGACGAACAAAATATATAGATTAGCGATACGTAACGTCGGTCAGTTTGAAAGATTCAAGATGGTCTACTCGTAAGTAAGCCATATAAAGCATATACTGAGACAAAGCTACTGATAGATCTTGAAACTACCAATAGTACACGTAATGTGTAATGTAATTGCGGATTCGTTGACGGTTGTTCCTTAAGTATTTAAAGAATTAATTAAGACGTATTTCGTACAGTGTTGCACAGCATTTTGCTGCGTCACCGAATTGGACTTAAATAGGCCGGTGACAAGTCTCGTACACTGTATCTACATTTCGATTGAACACCTACTTTTGTCCATGATTGCAGTTTTTGGCTAAAGCGCTACCGAAAACGTATTTGTGATCCGCCTGTAATTGCGGCCAGCCCTGCAGATAAACTGTTTTCCAAGTGCGTTTTTAAAAATTCACAGATTATGAATAGTTTGCTTTGGAAAATAGTCTTATGACAAGGTTACTACCATGACCGGGTTGCCGGGTCACTACCATAGCCGAGGCACCGGGTCACAAAACGGTGAAGCGGGTCCATCGCTGACGCGTTCAAGTGTCCATTTCGCACCTTTGCAATGTTCAACAAATGACGTACTCAATCGAACACTATGTTCGCTGTCTACTTGTGTATTACAATAATCGAGAAAAAACTCATATATTAATAGCGCTTCACTTGTATGCGGTGTACATATTGCTATGCTAAATCATAAATAGTGACCGCGAGCAGCACTTAGACATCGCTGTATTGCAAATCCCATAACGAACTATCGTGATTTGTACGCCTTCATCGCTTTTGCGAACCGCGAACTGACTTGACAAATGAAAGACCCCGATGTACACATCCAAAGTGAACTTACGCATAAATAACCTGGTAACGCGAGCTTACAGAACGCATGCAAACATACAATACACGATATACATTGCTTGCGTCACGTTTCGCGTTTCATGTTGGGTCTATTTTCATCTGTTATACGTGAAAGAGTTAATGCAGCATGGTATTGTTTTAATCTTTAGCGCAATTGTATGCTCCAATATCTGCACGCTGTTGTTCTTCGAATATTTCGAAATCGCTTTCACTAACAGAAACTGCGATGTAGTTAAGTGAGAGCAATAGTACTATAAAGATACGTAAATTTTGCTGTTACCGATTACAAATCGGAAATTGCCGAGCTCATTTGTTTAACATTTGTCAGTGCACACCTTATTCATTTCCACGAGTGGGTGGGTGTATCCGAATAGTGGACAAACACGGAAATAGAGAGATGGCATTGTCAGGACACGTGTTAGAAATCTTTCTATGTGTTAGCTGTTTTAGGCCCGAGTTCTGAATTACATTTTCCATTTCAGGACATGGTAGCAACATTAATGTCATGCTGAAAAATATCCGATTGTAGATTTTTAATCAAGCCCTGGCCGTGAAACACCTAATCGCTCCATATTTGAACAACGAAATAATTAAATTCAAATTATACGCTGCGTACATAAGAATGAAGGTGCCATATCTTATCAAATATGACTGTAGGAGGGCAAGAAGTGACAACAGCTAAAACATAGAAAAACTACAGCCATTTCATAAACGGGAGAGATAAATGTATCTTTACAAATTGGGTCATGGCAAACTGACAGATCAGCCGTTTTTTCAGTGATTGTAAATGTTTACAACCTTGTTACTGGTTCGCATCCAGTATAATTATCCATAATAAATTAATTATTGCGTGAAAATATTATTTCTTTATACGGAAACCGGCTTTGGCTGCAGTAGTATATTATATGACCTGCAACACTAGTATTCAAGCCCAACAAATTATATTGTCTTCTATTGTTTTATATACCGTTTTAAATATTTTAGATATTATTTTAGATATTGTTTTTAGTTGGCTTGCTTTATACATGTGTGGAGGTTCTGTTCCACAAATATTTGTATATAATGCATGACGATAACAATTCATTCAACTACTTTGCATTTGGCAGCAATCTGTATCGAGAACGGTTGCAGCTGAAAAATCCGTCAGCTAAATTTGTGTCAATTGGTCGTCTTGATGACTACAGACTGGCATTTTCAGGGTGTTCATCCAGCTGGTAAGTTATCCTTCCTATTGGATTTAGTCATTTCTTGCATAATATTGCATAGAACATGCTAAATCGCACAATGCTGAGCAAACTTTTGCGGTGCCCAGGAATCAAACCTGCACCGTTTAACTGCGCACCTGGTACACTAGCCATTATAGTGGTAAATACCTGTTACGCGGTTCAAGCATGCGCCGCAAAACAAACTGGTTTACCACAGCTCTTCGAAATGTACGTTGTTGCAGCTGTGCACTAAAGGTTTGTTATTATTGTTTTGTGCTTGAACTCGTTAATTTTGATCGTAATCTTTATCTGACTAATAAATTGGTGCATTACTATAGGCTTTGTCAAGTTAAGTTAAATATTGATGCCTCTGAGTTCCTTTTGCCTAGGCTGATACAAGTGATGTTATCTTTCACTTACATCATGGACAAAGTTTTTGATATTCATTGTTTTTAGGTGGAAGGGAGCTGGTGCCACTATTGTTCCTTGTGAAGGTGACGTTGTATGGGGTTGTGTTTGGAACATTAGCAACTGCGATTCTGATTCACTTGACCAACAAGAGGCTACATATATTAAGATTCAAGTAGAGGTAATCTAGAAATGTGGTAACAGACTCAATTTATGAATATATGTACTCTGAAGTACGTAAAGACTGAAAAGCTATTTCGGCCTTATTGCCAATTTTGAACCGATATTAATTACAAAATGATAACTTCCTTTGCTAGTATATATAGATAATGTTATTGAGACTACATAAAATCATCTTCCTCTTATAGCTATAGAAACATTACGTTGTCAGCTGTTTGAGTACTAGCGCATATTAAATAGACCCCAGCTGATCATATAGACTGTGGTGATATCATAATTTTATGTTTAAAAATCTTGAAGTGCTAGAAATTGATGGTAATTGAAATCTTGTACTTAAACAAGTGCACAGTTTAGAGTCGAGCGGATAACAGCATTTATGCTGCACGAAGTCACTTCGGTACGGCATTACAAATTAACAGGACATCTATAATTTTCCATTGACGTTTGCTTAGTGTGTGCATGCACTATCAACATGTTTACATAATTAGAAAAATATAATATAGTCATTTTCTCGCCTTTTTCAACTGTGCAAAGCCTAAAGTGTCGAGGACACCATAATGTGCAGTATTTGCTTTCTGTGACACCTTTGCTCTTGCGTAGAATGTATTTGGCGACTACTATACATCACGGTATGGCCCTAATTATACCGAAACGAAACTTCTAGAAGGTGGGAAATTCGTAACGTAAATTGTGGGTAAAACGCTACGCAGTTGTTTTTCTCAGACAGGAAAACTTCTACTAAAACCGTGATAGAGGCAGTACATGTTCTATCTGCAACGATCATATCCTGATGTTGTTTATTTTCAATGGAAACGTTTCTCTATTCCAAGGTGTGAGTAAAACTCAAGTAACATAATTTTCATATAATAAAATATCTATTGGTATATGAATGTAAATATTTCTGCTTCTAAAGTGTATCTCAACAGATTTATTTGGTTGTCAATTAGTCGGTCTAGGCTGTCAAGTCAACATCAATTTAACAACAGTCGACAGTCCTTCATAATCACGTAAAATCTAGAAAATTTTAACAGCTACCATTCCTACAGCTTCAGTAATACAAAGTTGTTCGAATTACGCCAGCAATTATAAATCAAGAAAAAGCCTGAAATGCGTGCATTTATCGATACTATCACTGCCAGCATTCGTTGTATTCAGCTGAACGAAACTTAGTTCAGCGAAAGTTTTCGTTTTCCCAATTTTTGAAACACTCTTGATGTTTTTAAGGCATTAACATCGTTTTTAGGATTTATTGTTTTTACAGGTGACTTTGCCCGATTCCACGTCAATAAAATGCAGAACTTATCAAAAGCCTTTGCCATTAAACAATGAAGGCTTGCCGTCACCGCATTATCTTCACGTTATTAAAACCGGTGCTTCGAACGCTAAAATTCCGCAAGACTACATTGAAAAGTTGAACCGAATTAAAACTAACAACTATACAGGACGAGTCGACATCGACCTCGATATACTTCGCAAATTTGTGCCTTAACACAATTTGCTGACATAAAATTGTCAATCTGGTTTTAATGTGGAATTTCAAACTGGTTAAACTGTCTTTTGACTGTGGAATTTCAACATAAACGACAGCAACAATATTGAGATGTTTTTGAGATGTTTCGACACCAATGTATGCAGCTTTATCTGAAGTGCGCAAAGAGCGGGTGAATTATGACGTGTCAGAATTGGGTAAATAATACATTGAGTCGTTGTGTCGAATTTCGAATGCTAACTTGCTCCAGTTTCACTGCTAACTGCAAGTCTCGCATGTTCGAAATATCCTAATCCCCTGGTCATTGATTCTGGTCGGTCAGTGGCGTTGGATTTTTTCAATTCTGGCACCCAAGCTCAAACCTGATAGGTACTATAGCACAGATACCCGGCAGCCGATGTCTGATGCAAGGTCGGCAGGGCCCCAGTCCAACGCTCCTGATCCTAACATCAGCAGCACAGACGGCATCCTTGTCGTTACTTTACAACTCTTTAGTTTTACACAGTGTCAACACAGCATACTCAGACATGCTCATAAGGAGGGGGTTAGGGTTACCTCCCTCTAACGCTCCTACAAGAAAGACGGCATGGCTACCCCCCCCCAGGTCCCGTAGGCGCCGAACTCATAACTGCTTTTGGCAGCGCCTAAGGTGCCGCATCTCCTGCCGACCGCCTCTACCCTCCCTGGGGAGGACTAATGTCTCCCTGGGTACCCCGTTACCCCTGTGACTTCGGACCTCGATACATATATGAGGTTAGTGCTGAGTATGTAGGACAAACTTCGATTTCTTCCTTCGGTCTTGAGCGTGGTTGTTTTATATTTATTAAGACCTTTCGCCAGTCATATTGCAAGCTCTCGGGTTCAAACTGACCACCGCAACTGTGATAATATGTGGTGGAAATTGCTGGATTCATATAGATAAACTGTTTGAGTATGATCGTTACTGATTGATGGCGAATACCACTTCAAAACAAAGTTTGTGGAAATGTTATTAAGCTTCGTGTAAACTCGTTCCTACAGTTACATAATTTTCGCCTTAAGAAAACACATTTTATTCGCTAGTGGGCACAAGAATCTGTACTTCTGCATTGTATAGTCTGCTAGCATTGGTTTTCGTTTTCAACTCTTTGCGCTGTGAGTTTTGAATTTGTTAATATTTGAATGTACTCTGGATCTAGTATTGACATTTTAGTTGTGACACAGAGTGAACCTCATGAACGGGGCATCGCCGGATAACAGACATTTCGGAAAGAGTCATAATATCAGAAGCGGAAATTTCTAGTCGAAAACCGATCGGCAATGTCAATAGTCCCGCTAGCATCTATCATGCATCACATTCGTAAACAGTGCTTAATGGTTTAAAAGAACATTTAATTGAAATTACTATATCAGTCCATCGTGTATGGCAGACCCGCATGACAGTTTCATGCTAGTTTTGTGCGAAAAAAATTTCCAATCATAATATTTTACAGTTGGATTGCAAGCCCAAGGTGAGATAACTTAATTCATACTCTGCTACTACGTTTAATGTTTCACACGTATGCTTTAATAGCTGATTTTACCATATTGAAAATGGCAACATAGCCGATCCGATGATTGTAAACAGTTGGAAGGCGATACTATACTATACTTCCACTGGGTGCCTAGACTATGGGCATATGTTACAAATACACCTTTCACAATAGCTAATTTTTTGTTTTCTATTGTTTTCCTCCGAAAAGAATTAACTTAGATAATGACTGTTAACAAAATAACAATCAATCTTAAACAGTCAGAATATTACTTGACTGAGATATAATATCCTGGTATTTTTACGGCCATGAGGCTTGTACGCAAGGCAGGGACCGGAGGAGTGAGTACCGTTCGGGTAATTTGCGAGACAAGTCCGTTAATCCGATATTACATTAATTAAGACAAAGAGTACCATAAAATACATATTGAAGCCGTGAATATCGTTCATGGGGCTTGGTGCGCAAACATTTTTAAGAGATAGGTCGTTTAGATATCACGTTTTGTTTAATTTTACAGAGCTTTTTGATACAACGGTAGTGTAACTGCCAGCATCAGTTACTGTGCAGATAAACTAAGAGTCCGCTTAGCAAACGCAGCCGGTGGTCGCCATTTATGTGTATGATGCCTGATATTCTCGGTTTTGCAGCCAAAATGCGAAATGAGGTTTCTACTAAACAAATATTGTGAAATTGGCCGATGAATAACAGGCGAGTGCGGATAATGTATACGATACTTTGAACTTCGCTTTAGTGTGTGACGACTTAGCCAAATAAATACTTGCTTGGAGCCGTGATCAGGGTAGCGTGGAAATCAGCGATTAATTTGAGAAAACGTTTTACTTGGTATATATGAAGTTGTCACGTATCATGCTACCACACGGTAGTGCTTTTGTAGCTGCCTAATACACACGTATCGAAGAGCCACGGTGCAGATGGGTCGATACTAGATTGGTAAAACGTAATTTCACGTACAAACTCTGTGCTGCACCTATTAGCGTTAACAAAGTTGTGGCAAAGAAGAATTAATGCGCGCTTATGCTATAAGGAACCCAGCATGTAAAAGTTTTGTCTATCCAAAGTATACAATATATATATATATACATATACTGTGTCATAAATCAGGTGTATGAGACATCATAAATCTATCACTGTCACAGTTCTTATATCAACGAACATGGGGATATTTTAAACTTTGATAAATACTGTGGCCGTGATTGCATCGAAGGCAGGAAAATTTAGCACTTGGAACCTTCCTATATTGTAATATAAAGCGGCATAAGACATCTCAAAATTAATTCCAACTTTCTCAACAGTTTACACTTCGACATTGTCCCAGGCACTATACGAAAGCCTGTCTCTAGGGCGTCATATAAAATAGCTATATAATTATAATGGTGACATGCACAATATATTTTTCATAGTGTGACGCAGGCTACAGGTGGACAAAACCTCCACATAGTGGATTCTTTATAACGAGAACGCTGCATTAGTACATATCTGTATTTTTTTATTATTTTCTGTGCACTGTATATCAAATTTATTAGCCACACAAAGCTTGAACAATACGAATAATTAAGGAACTACGACAGCAGCATAAATCGAGCCATGAAATTACTGATTTGGGGATCATATTTTTATGATTTTACTTCAATACATAGCTTAACTTTACATGTTTTGCTAACTTTGATAAGGAGGACTTGTACCATAGTACGTACTCACATGGATTTCAAACCAGAAATAGCTCGGAATGGAGCTTTTAGAATTAATGCTTTTTTAATTCATGCAAAACGACCAAACGTCGACTCTTGCTAAATACTAAGAATGATGATGGTATTTGTACTTTATAAATATTTATCACAAACAGTCGTACTGCAAACACTTTTTCAGTTTAGGGGTTATTGTTTTGATATTAGGCAGGCAGCTACAAATGTAAACTTTCAAATCGATTCTGATTTGGCGCAGTATACCGACACGGAACCATTTGTGTTTTACCACGTTCATGCCTTGTGACACTTAGGTCATTTAACATTGATCCTTTATTTTTTAATGCTGGCTCAATTTATTGTTAAATTTAGAAAACAAACACTGCACTCACGCATACATTAAATATATACTATATACACGACACGCAATAAACATCTATGCAAGATGTACGTGGAACACATTTGCATTATATAATTAAGCATTATATATCGCAAATGTATTTACGGTACCGTATAAAAATAAGTACAAAAGCGACATGGATTGGAAGAATTTATAAGACTCGGTGGCGTCTTTTACAAATTATGGGCAGAAAATGAATTGTGCTGAAAATACCACGCGGTAATGTGACTGTATGAGCATTAATTTCTTGTTTGTCAAACACCGCGTCATCGATTTAAGTATTTGTCTTAAATTAAGATAATAAAGCGCTACTATGGGTACAGGAACATCGCTTTTATCGGCTACGTAGTTCAAACAATACACAATAACTGGGTAGATAGCAACCAATGCGACTTCAAAACATGTAAAGCATTTTTGAACATTGAACCAAGTTGATTTAACTAAAGTGAAGGTACAAGTGAAAAAGAAATATTATTAGGCCCGTAGAATTTGTTTTGCATTCCTATTTCGTACCCAAATTTACTCGAAATTTTGAAAGAGACTAGGGCCCAGGAGTAGCAATCGTCCATAAAATTTGACTCAGGATCGGAAAACGGGAAGCTCTTCGGTGCCGAGGCATAAACCAACCGGTTGATTTTAGCAAAAAAGCTGGCGGATAAATGGTGCGTTCTGGCATGCTTTATAATTACAGCATTCACAACATATATATCTCCTAAACTAAACGTTATACTTTTTGGTGTGAATACATCATGCGCTTGTTCTATTATTCTTATTAAACTTCTATCAGGCGGCTATTGTATACATAAGGTTTTACTGGCGGTCTAAGCAACAATTATTATTAAAATAGTAACATTATTATAACTATAGCAAACCAGTTGCTTCCTTTGAAGAAAATTTTTTTTATTCATTTTAATTTAGTTTTCTTTACTTTGACTGCGCTTGTACGCGTTTAATATTGCATTCTTTGCACAAAATATGATTGTCCAAAGGATAGCAACCACGACCTTCGATTTTTGAATTCAGCGACAAATCACAATCCTAAAACAAACAGCCCCGCAATAAAACGCGTAGCATACAAAAGTACAGATTTTAATCTTTGAATCCGACTATAAAACAATTGAGCACTTCAGCGTTAGATTCAACTATTTTAACAGCATTTTCGGCCAAAGTAACCCTGACTGGCGTAATATAGTACAGACCATGCCGTTCTCGATTTACTAAGGCTGAGCCTTAACCTAAGCTACGGTCCTTAAATGATACATATACTAAACCTAAGTCGAGGAGGCTGCCAGCCCAGCCCCCTTGCTTCAAGCTTTTGTGTTTTATAACGTTATACAGTAACACCACTCAGCATAATATATATCCTTATTTGTAAAGATCATATTAATTATTTTAGTACATGCAAGTTGCGGAATTTATTGGCTCATTTTTTCATTTCATCGGTTCAGAATATTATACAAAATCTATTGGGTAATTTGTAATTATGTCACTGAGTCTGCGCACACAGAGCGCCGTATGCTACGACATTTCAGCTGTACCACCAACTATGTCTACCTTCACCTGATTATAGTCAGACTCCCCATTACAACAAACTTACTCTAAATAATGTACATGATAGTGAAAGAGGAAGAAATACCTTGCTACAATTTCGGTAGGTTGGCATAATTCTAGCTAAGCAGCAGACAAGAATTTTAACGAAATTATGTAGGCTGCTGAACTCGTACATGATATGGTATGTACTAGGACCAGTTCTGGCCCTAAGGGATCCCAGCTGCACCACCATTTTCCTTGGCGTGGTGCCCGGACAACCCCGGCTTCCACGACTCCCCGGTGATCTGCGAGATAACCTAAGGGAACCACTTAGCTTAGCAGGCTGCCGGCGGGTTAACCAGGGTGTTCGGCCTGGCCCCTGTTTTGGCCCACGTATCTAGTGGTACGAAGGGGCGGGGCGACGTTTTTGGGAGGCGTGATCTGTGTGTTGGTAGCAGAGCCTAATTGAACTGGGTGGTGAGAGGATTTGGGGCCGGTAGCTGGGAATGGAGCTATCCCCGCGGGGGGTGTTTTTTTGGGGGTTGTGTGGTGGGGGGCTGTGGGGGCGGCGGGGGCCGTCTGGGTTGGGCTTTGTTTTTGTGCTTTTGGGTTTCGCCTGGTTTTTATTTTTAAAATGTAACAGCCCAATTTTATAAAGAAGGGAAGAGCCTAAAAAAGAAAGAAAAGAGGAGGGGGGGGCGCGTGGGGGAACGCTCAAACCGGGTCAAATTTCGTAGGGAACAAGGGAATGGACGGCCGGATACCGGTGGAGTGTGACCTCTGTGTGAACTATTGCGTAATTGTGCCGTATCATATTCATTGTGAAATAAACTTTGTATTTCATTTCTATTGCATTTATAAGGTCACACTCCACCACCCGATGGTGCACGGGATGATTTTGGCACCGAAAATGGACAACAAGTATCATGATCAGGGGTGTCCGGTCGATCCTGGAAAATTGGTTGACAAAATAAATTGTATATAAAACTGTCTTATGCTATATTATTTCTGATATGCGAGCGGGTGTGCGTTCGGAGGGGCCGGGGACCGATGGGAACCGAAGGATTTTGAGATGGCGCGAAAATGATCGCCCTGAGCCTGCTCCCTGCGCACACGCCGGAGAATCATCGTATTGATAGCTGCTGTGCGATTGGGTTGTTACGCGTTGCGTATATTTGTTATCTATGTATGAGTTATCACATTATAGGATCAAGGGGTATCAGGACGACTCAAAAATTTTTAAGAGCGGGCCGAACAGAATTTTGGCCTCCGAGAACCGAAATCGTGGGTGTTGTGGAGTACAAAATTTCTAAGACATCATTTTAGGGTGTGATACAAAAATTCAATTTTTGGGTTTTCTACTAAACTCAAGGGAATAGGGGTGACTGAACCCTCTTAAGGACACTGCTGGGGTGTTAAATTGTCCCGGCGGGTCTAAAAATTCGGATCCCCTAAATACTTAGGGACCCCCGAACAGGCGCTTAAGCCTCCCATTTTCTAAGCCCAAAAGGGTACCTAAAATAACCCAAACTCCCAGATTTTTGGAGCCCGGGACACTTATCGGGTCCCACCCTAACCGTTTACCTGAAAACCGGGGCCGCCCACCCCGGCGGGTCCTCTCAGGATCCCCTAAACTTAAATGGGTCCCTAAAATTTGTGATTTTGGGCGTGCAAACTGGCCTCTAGCGGGCCTCTCGTTGGAGTTACATTAAATATTAAATTTTCATCAGTAGCCGGCCTGCCAGGGCATGATTCTGGTCCTGCCCCCGGCCGCCTACTGGTTTTCGTTCTTGAGATATCGGCAAAAATGTGCCGATATCCTTATGAGAAAACGGCGCCCTGAGCACCGTTATATTTTCCTTTTAGAAATTCGCCGCACCGACCAGCGGGCGGTTTTGTTTTTCTTGGCGAGCCTCGGCCACATATGCTGCTGGCCATTCTGTTGTTGTTGTCGTACGCCCACCAAGGGCTGGTTTGGTATATGCAGCAGCCAGGGCAACATCGTTATATTTTTGTCGCGACACTTTGTTTGTAGTACATTTAAGTTGTTGGTATATTTTCAACGTTTGGTCTACTTCCAAGTAGGGCTTATTTTATTGCTAGGGTATGTTGGTACGTTTTCAGAGTTTGAAATTTGCGCATCTGGAGTATGCGGCGGCAACGAGCAGGGGGGCGACAGCCGATATAAAAGGGATAGACGCGACTGTAAGGCGGGACCAGTCGAGCCCTGCTCTTGCAAATTTTGGTTGTTTTGGCGGTTGTCGCCAATGGTTTATTTTTAAACTTCTAGTCGCTTCGTTCTTGGCTTTTCGTTTAGCCGGGTGGGCTCTTCGGCATGCCGACGTGTGGAAGAGGCCCGCCCGGGGTTTTTCGATGCTTTTGAACTTTCGCTGGAGCATAGGAACAGGGGCAGCCCTTGCGGGCGCTGGGGTATCCATTGGATGCCTCGTGCCCCCGTGAGTGCTGCACCGCGCTGGGAAGTGGGTTGAGCTTGGGACAAATTGGGGTCAAAATCGCGTCTAAATTGTAGAAAATTCGGGAATGTCCACCCGCACTCGACTGGTTTCCCCCCTCTAGGGTGCAAGTATTGTATGTACTCTGGAGGGGTGAATTGTTCAAGGTAATAACATAGTATGAAAATTTTTAGGGATATCGTCGTTCAGGAATTTTGGAACTAAGGGAAATCTGAAAGTACAAATTTTTAGAGCCGTATTTGGCTCGAGCGGGCCTTCTTCACTGCGGACGCGTGAAGAAGCTCCGCCCGAGACGCCTTACAAAGTTTTTGAATGTTTCCGTCTAGGCATAGGAACAGGGGGCCGCCCTTACGGGTGCTGTGGCGTCCATCGGATGCCTCGCGCTCCCGTAAGTGCTGCGCCCATGCTTTGCGATTGAACGAGGTAATTTAGGAAAGTTTAGCGTTAAAGATAGTGGCGAAGTTTTGCAGCACCGACGTGCGAGTAGGCTCAAAGCTAAGGCTCTGCCAACAACTCCGGGTTGTGGGGTTCCGCGTTTCTAAAAGAGCCCAAACGGAGCTCACCGAATATCATTTCGTCATCCCAATCGGGGTAGTTAACCGTTGGAAGTTTCGCGACGAAACATTCAAAGCTGGCTCAAAATCGTTCTTCGCCACCCAGAGAAGAGTAAAAGACTAGTTTCGCAGTACGGGCGTTTGCTACGTAGGTACGGTGGGGTCTGGAACCCAGGATCCACCGCGTTGCGTATTTATATATATATTTTTGTGTGCACCCGATTGGGTGATACTTTGGTTCATGATCGTTGTCTTGTTTATTCAACAAGGGGAAACCAAGTAGTAAAATTTTGAGCGTGAATTTTGATAGGCGAACTCGATTAAATGATACAATGTTTTCCCGCACCCGAGTGGGTGAATATTGTTTTGTAAATGCGTGCCTATGTTTTACATTTTTGCCAAAAAGGGGAAATCCATGAAATAAAAGTTTTGGCGTGTGAAGCTCAGTAGGCGAGATAGATCGATTTAAATTCAGGCTTCCTGTAGCAAGAATTGCATGACCCCACTAAGGTGTTCAGTGTTAGTTACCGTAGATCCCTCTCCTTCTCCAATACGCAGCCCCAACGACGCTCGCTCCCGTTATGCCGTTTTATTGTTGCCATGTCGTCGCTCTCCGCCCAGGCACCTGTTCGGGCTTTGCTAAAATCCAATGTTGGTCCGCCTACCCTCAGCGCTTCCCCAACTCTGCATGCACCCGTGTCCCATCCGTCCGTCGTTAACAATAAGTCTTGGTGCAAGTTCTTGAGCTTTAGCGACAACGTGTTATACGTAATAGCCCGAGCAGGCTCAGCGTGTCCGACTCCAAGTTGAGCTAAGAGGGTCCGGCCAAACTCCGCGTACTCAAGCCCAAGGGCTACGGAAGAGTCTTCAAGCTCACTAAAAATTTTATAAAAATGGGGCTCCACCGTTAGGAAATACAGGTCCGACATAGGGCACAAGATTCGATAATCGAAGATGAGGGAAAGACGGGTCAGCCTCATTACCTGTGAGCAGGCTTAGGGGATGACCCTCCCTCCGGGGGACCTCCATGCCATTAGACACGTGGGCCAGTATAGGGGCCAGGCCGAACACCCTGGTAAACCCGCCGGCGGCCTACTAAGCTAAGCGGTTCCTACCGGTCTGACCGTAGTCCACCGGGGAATCGTGTAAGCCGGGGTTGTCCGGGCACCACCGTGAACTTCAAGGTAAAGTGGTGCAGCTGGGATCCCTTAGGGCCAGAACTGGTCCTAGTACATATAAAAGTGGGGGCCACGCCGTGAGGAAGGCGTCAATAAATTTTGGAGAATAACCGAATACTAAAATTACTAGGTAACGGACCTCTCGCACTAGTGAGAATTTTACCGCTACCGTGCTGTTGAACGCATTTGGTGGAGAAATGTTTAGGCTAAGTGGGTATATTGTTTCCGAATATTCGCCTTGTACGGCGAAGCAAATTATACGGTGCTTGTAGGCATAAATTGGTGCATTTACAGCCAGCTCATGCAGTCCAGGAGCTAAATCCCATTTTCCATGCATTTGTTTTTGAATCAAGTACACTTTCACCTACTTGGCTCTGTTGGGTCTGGTGTTTGAATTTGAGGTTTCAAAACTTGGGCACTGTTCGGGACCGCATGAGCTGGAAAATGGATTTGACCTTCCACCAGAGGAGTGGCGGAATGTGATGGACTAGCGAGGCTCAAGTCAGACTGTTGTATCCGCGTTTAACGTGTTTATATCCGCCGATCAGAATTATTTTCAGGAAGTGTGTATGACTACTTGTTTTACTGGAATACTCGGTGGTACCAGGAGGAACAACGCGTATTGTCATTGTGCTCAATATCATCAATAACCTCATTACAGATTGTATATCGGTTCGTGGGTATTGAATTGTACTGGTTCAACGAACATCGGACGAGTCGCCTATTGCTTCGATAACATCGTGAAGCTCGAACTGCTTTGTACAATTAGCCGCCGATCAACCATCATATCATCGGGACAGTGCCACGTTATTGAATTATTCCGGTTTCGCAAGCGTGTTTGACATTGTGGTTTGCTGGACGTATTATTGACAATATATATCGTGGAACCCTGCCAAGCTGCTAGGGTAACATACCGAATCGGAAGTGTCCATCGTGATCGAACGGATTGATCAGCTGCTCAAACGCTCCGAGTGTGGCGGTACGCTGGTACAGCATCTGACGAGGGTCTCGGTGATCGAAAAACGAAAAACTTGGTGTGGGACGATCTTCAAGGACTTTACCTGACGGTTAAGAATTTGAAACCACGGTCAGTGATTATCATAATTTTGTGAGTTGATGTTATAATTATACGAAATAGCTGGTTGAAATTAAGTTGCGAAATTATTTGTTGGCTAACCGTTCAGGAGCAATTGTAGTGTTTACAAATATGTTGGTGTTTAAGTTCCATTGATGATATATGTGCACGTACCTTCAAATCAAGTGAACCAGTTTTGACCAATATAGTAACTTAAGACCTCACTGGGGCTATTTTACCACCGACCGGAGTTAAACAGCTGTTCAAGGGGACCACGATTAATAGCCACAAACCCAACCGTTGAAGTCTAGTTTATGATTATGTTCCTGCTGATTGGAGATATAAACCGTGAGTGAGTCTAATAAGTGAGCGATAAAACCGCAATATTGGCGACTAAGTAAACCTGGTCTGAGCGCAGCGAAAATTTCACACCAACAGTCACATACCTAAGGAATAAGTGCACGAGTATTTTAGTGAATTGAAATCTTGCTCAACAGTAGAGGATTCCGCGGTAAAGAAAACACATATAATAAAGTATATATATATCATACCATCCGTACCCACGTCAGACTGGGACCACGGACGCCACACAAACTCAAAACAAATAGGAATTAATAACTAAATTTCGGATCAAAATGTCATTGCCAGCGAGCGCGAATAGAACGCCAGTAAGTAGCGCCGCGGGAACGACGAATGTAGGAAGTGGCACTGCCACTACGGCTGGTAGTACAAATGGGCCAGCTCCTACCGTTTCGGGAGACCCTCTAGTTGCAATTCTGCAGCAGTTGACGCAACGAACAACGACGGGTCCCATCATTCAAGTACGGGACATCCCACCATTTACAGGAGCCGATGGACAGGACTTTGAAGCCTGGTTGGCCACATACGACAACTTGACTGACGCAAATGGGTGGACCCTGGACCAGAAATTGATCTGCTTTCCAACTGTTCTGAAGGGTGAAGCCCTTAAAATATATGAAAGCTTCCCCGACTGCCAAAAGCAAACTTATGAAGCCCTTTGCTATAATATGGGTTTCATGTATTCATCATCGCAACGGGACGAGGACGCTTTAATAACGTTACGCATGCGAGTACAAGGGGAAAACGAATCTGTTGCACTGTATGGACTCGACTTGCAAAACCTCGTGGACAAGGCGTTTCCGGAAGTTGAGGGTGACCAACGTGACGCATTGCTACAGAAATTTCTGCGACAAGGACTACGACGGGAATTAAAATCTAGTGTTATAGGAAAGACATACCCGTCCTTTAAGCACATGATGGACAAACTCAAATATAAGGAGGACGCCATCTTAGCTTCTCGGAAAGAGATAATAGGAATACCGGTCCGCAAGAGCAGCCGGTCCAAAACGGTAAACTGCATGTCACAAGGAGGTGAAAATACCCAACTCGTAGATCAAATCCGTGAAGCTTTGGACGAGAATAAACGCACTGCAGCCAGTAGCGACGCCACGATCGCCCGGCTTATTGATCTGCTAGATAAACGCACTGAACAGCACCAACTGAACGCGATGATGCAGAATAGTGTGACCCCGGCAGCCGGCGCTAACGCTATTCCAGCAGCCCCTATTGGCAATCAGTGCTTTCGATGCGGTTTTATTGGACATTTTGCACGGGAATGCCCGTACTACCGAACTGACGTGTATGACCCACTCTTAAATGAATACACTCGCTTATCGACACGCGCAGCCCCAGGCTATATGCAGAATGCACCCGCACCCGTTAACGGTTATCCTAGTGCACCCCCGCAGTACAGCAACCGCCCTCGGTACAGAGTGGTTGAACACAGAGGAGCAGGCCGATCCTCACGCCGCGATGAATGGAATCAACAGCGAGGACCTGTAGGTTACGGGCAGCAGGGATATTACCGCCCTGAACCTGCTCCGAACACATACGGAAACTACGGCCGAACTGAATACTATAACCGATCGCGTGGCCGCGATACCAACGGACCTAGCAATTGGCACAACAACTATAATAACCCACCTAGCTCGCGTTATACAGGCCCACCACAACAATTGTCAGCTGAAGCGGCGCCATTCCGCCCGCGTACACCTAGCAATGGATGGAACAACACTAACCAGGCAGGGGCAGCCCCTCGAGCCAGGCCTGCGCAGGCACCTATGAGTCAAAATGAACAATCAGGTCGCCGCAACGCAGGAGTTATGTCAGTAACTCGAGCAGCTGACCCCGAGCTCGCGCATCGTCTAGATGTCATGCGACACGAGATGTCTACCTTAGAGGAACGCGCGGGAGCAGGTTTGAGTGCCCGATCGGCACAAATCAATGCAATGATCACTAGAGACGGCACTAAATACACATATGAGGACCCGAGCAGTGAAGCGGAAAACGAATGCCAGTGTGAATTTGAACCTGAACCAACGCCATATCAACTGAATTTGTTACAAACGAACCGAACACCTGCAGGAGTATTGCCGCAAGCGACCAGGTCGTGGGGCGACAATGGAGACTACAACGCAATTGACAGCGAACTAATTAAACCAGTAGAAATAGGGCGTAACATGGAAAAATTTCACTCTAAAACCGAACGGCGCTCGGTTTCACTGTCTCCGACCCCTGGCGCGCAGGGTGTGACTCGTGACCCTGTGAGTAATGGTTGGCCAACCGACTTATATGTATATCCCAAAATGGAGTCAGCGCGAAGTGAAGAGTACCGAGATACCGAGCAGAGGAGTGAGAGGGGAGGAGGAACCGAGAACCTAATGGAACCAAAGGAACCTAATGATCCTGATGTGCCGAGTGAGAAATATGGGAGGTGGCCGTTCGGACTTCGGGGGCCGATTAATAGGGCATCCGTGTCTAGCAATGACCCAAACGCTGGCACGTGTAACCCATCTCAGGCGGCTGCACATCGGATGGAACCTAAGAACCTAGCGGATGGAGAACCTAATGAACCTAATGGAATGGAACCTAGAGAGACGCCGTTCGGACTTCGGGGGCCGATTAATAGGGGTCGCGTGTCAGGTAATGGCTCTAACGCCGGCACGGCACAACCTGGGGAAGCGACTTTCTGTAGGCTTATTCAAAATTATCCATGTGAAGCTGAACCAGAAGAACCTGCGGAGGAACTTGTGGACTTAATGGAACCTAATGGACTAGCGGAACTTAACCTAGCGGAACCTAATGGATGGAATGGAGTACCGAGTAACCTAGCGGAAGGGAACCGAGAACCAAGGGAACTAAATGAACTTAACCGAGTGGATGCATCCGATACTAAACTGGCTCCCTCCAATTTAGGGCGGCCGTGTGAGGCCCCTGTAGCGTTTCAACCGACCGGGGAAGACCGTAAAGGACACTGGTCAGGTGCGATGGAGACCTTCGGGAAACGGGTCAGCCCGATTGTCCTAACTCCGTTCAAAATTCGAGAGCGTATGTGTACCCTAGATTCTTTAGAGGCCGGGGAAGACCGTAGAGGACACTGGCCAGGAGAAGGGAGGCGTTGGGAAGTGAGCTGTCCCGATGGCCCGAGCTCCGCTCAAAATTGTAATTTATATGTAGGATCAAACTCGTATAGAGCCCGATCCCTAAGTGCAGGAGCCGTGGGATCTGACCAGGTCGGAAACTGCGGTTTGAGTCTGTCGTGGTATAGTCAATCCAACCGGCAGGTGAGCATGTGTGCGTTCGAATGTGAGTCGGCCGGAACCGACGCCTCCAGCGTGTGTGTAGAACCGGGAGGAGAAGCTGTGCTGCTTGTGAGTGAAACGGGTTCCGAGCCACATGGAGACAAAATTGAGCCGAGTGCCGAAACTATTTCTGACGTAATTGATCATGATAGTCGAGCGACAATGAACCCAATCTTGAGCGGTAGGGACGAGGAAGTGGAACCAATGGAACCAATGAAATTTCATGCCGAACCGAAGGAACAAGCCGAACTTAACAGTGAACCAGAGGAACCAATAACTGCTAGCCTAAGCTCGAAAATCATGATTGTGAAACCTATTGTATCCGAATTGAACATAGACGCCCGAGCAAGTAACCGAATCATGGAACAATTAGCAACCCAACCGGAGATAGTGACCTGTTACATAAGTAGAGAAGCAGTAAAGGAAATTGGATATGGAACGACCGGATTGCCGGTCAACCTGATGGACATAATTGAACAAACACTGGCTACACCTAGATCATTGCGAATTAGGCCGCTTTGGAACCTCATGGACGCACACTCCACCACAGAACTTAATGACGATCTGATAGAATCACCTGAACAGGCCACGCATCCACTAAGCACGCCAGCTAATACACAACACAATCTTGATCTCGCGCTACGGAAGATATTTGCAAAGGGTCCTACTGAAGAAAAGGTAGAGCCCTTGATCCTACAGGGATTGCCCAACGAGGAACGATTAATACTATTGGGACCGGACTCCGAATTCGCACCTACGATAATAACTTTGGGACCTGGGAAAGTGCCTCGCTATTCATTCATACCCCCTCGACTACGCCCGGGAAGAGAACAAGTACTCGCTAGGGCCTTGTTTTATCGAAGAGTCATAGCTGTGTCGGAGCGGATATGCCATGCCCACCAGTTGCTCAGAGCTCGGGCAGCTGGAACGGCCCCACTGGAGCGACGGCGGGACGCTGCCGTTGTGTCCGGGCTGTTAGGGTTCGCATCTCCGTTCTTGCACACTATGGCCGGGATCCACGTCAGCAGTAGCATGGTGAGACACCTCGAAGGCTTACTGGAATTAGTTGCCCGGGTGTTGAACTCACTGAGTATTACCGAGGCAATCACCGAAATATACCGTTCTCAGATTCCCATCCTTCAGACATGCCAGGCGTGCGAGGGACGACACAGCACTAATTTTATGCCCACCCGCGGTTGCACTTTTGTCACCTATCATGGCGAGTGGGACTATACAGGAAATTTGTCTGCCGAATACGGCACCGTCCGACGCAATGGAACTATCACCATCCAACCAAGTCGCACATATGGGTTGCACACAGCCTCTGAGTTGACCGCCTACAAGGAAGCTAACTTAGAGTGGTTAGAAACCGTGACCAGTGCACCGTACTTGCTGGACTACCTTGTTACTGAATATGGCGAATCCGGTCCCATTGCACCGGTGCTGTCAATTGACCACATCGTATATGCAGTCATAGCAAATGCTATTTTTAAGCAAGTAGACAGCGTGCAGAAACGCGAAGAACTGCTATACTTGAGACTATTGTGGCTGCGCCAACCCGCACAAAATATCTGGCAAGCTGATCCGGACGACGACATGGACGTGGGCTCGATTGTCAACCCGGACGCAGAAATAACATTCATCGACGAGGAGGAGCTTGAGAGCGAGTTGAGTACAGCGCCTAGTGACTTGACCGAGGACGAATTTAATATGTCCGCTATCGCAACGCTCGACTCGGACGACGTGGTTTCTGAACTCGACTCACCCTCGGACAACGACGATCTCGAGGACGAACCATATGTCGACGCAACTGAGGGTGGCCGAGTAATACTGACCAGGTCGGTACGGCCCTTCTCAAGCAGACTAAGCCGACAATATGCGACAGCTGCAGAATTGTGGAGCCGAGGGCTTAGATTCGTGGGATTATTAATTTTCCTACTTATCGTTCAACAAATGGGTCAAACCCAGGCTATAGCCACGCCATTTTCGGACCAAGTAGCACGCTTAGGAGCTATGGTCAACCAACAAGTGGGGACCCTAATCGAACCACAGGGTCTGGTAATAACCGCCGCGAGATCAACTTTTCTACCGATCGTTTTGCGATTGTCCTTAGATGGGTTGCAACCGAGCAGGCAAGCAACCGGTATGGCGTGGTGTGTCTACACCCCCAGGGGTAAACCATGCCTGGGGAATTGTTGCCCCAATCCGAATTGTACTACCATGCCGGACTTACAGCGTAAAATTCAAGAGTTGGAGCGAGAATTAAGAAGCACATATCAGGGTGTGCTAGATACAAGTTATTATATGGCTCTAATGCGTGAATATTGCGAGGCGAATGTTCATTTTTGTGAAGAGCCAAGGGCTCGTAAGAAAAGATTTCTCGCTGCCCTAGCTGGAGCTGCAGGCGTAGTTACAGGATTTCTAGGAGTAGGGGTAGCTTTTACAAATGCAGTGCACCTAAAGGACCTGAATAAACAGGTGATAGCATTATCCAAGGAAATGCGAAACACTTACAGTGTGGCCCAGGGCAACGCGCGAGCAATTTTGAAATTAACACGCGCCAATGAGGAACTTTACTCCTTCTTGCACCACGAAATGCAGGAAGTGGTTGGCATGATAGAACAGGTTAGGTGCCAGGAACAACGCTACGTGACGGAGGTACATCGCGAATTGGTAAATCACATGTTCCGTACAAGCCTGCGCTCGTCGGTCGACGCCGTCATGGAAGCCATGATGAGCGGGCAACTATCACCGAAGGTAGTGGATGCCGCGACACTAAAGCGTCTATTCGAAAAGGATCCAAGAATAGGGCAAACCATACTACTACGCGAACCAGCGCTAGCTTACCAATTTGGACAAATTTACCCAGTGCATATTGACCTGGGCACGTTCAAGTTTGCATTCATCCTAAGGGTACCGCTAGTTACGTCGGACGACGTCCGGCCTTATTTTCGGATATACAACGTCGGTTGGAACGTACCAGAGCGCAGCGCACACATGAGACTACCTCTGCCAGAATATGCCACGCGAGTCGAACAGGCCCGATATGAGGTGTTGAACCTGCACGCATGCAACACGCGACCTGGCATTGCTTTTTGCGAGGTTCACGCTTTAGCCACTGACCATTCTTCACGCTGTTTGGATTGGATCATTATGGGCGAAGATGCTCCAGATGACACGCGCCGCATTTGCAGGAACAGCGCATTGGTTGGACCAATGGTCAACCATACTGACGTGTACACCACCGCACAAGGGGTACTAATTCGAACCGCCGAGCCCAAAGCAGTGGTCTCCAAGCAAAAGCACCTCAGTCACGTTACGCGCGGAGAAACCATCCAGATACCGGAAAATGGGGTGTTGTGGCTGGCACATAGCGACTATACCCAACTAGTGGTCGGACCACTAATGCTCGCCAGTACATTAGATGCTCAGGAGGTCACCGTTAACATCGGACCTAACATCACCATACATGACTTCCCAGATGTTCCTCTTCAACCCATCACTTGGAGCTCATTGGAACACGCCAAGGCTACCAACTTACAGGTCCAACGGATAGCCGACGAGCAGTTGAAGAAGGTGATCGACTTCCCATACATTACGACAACGGGCGTAGCTCCTTACCTGTGGATGCTCGTTGTGCTAGTAATTGTAGGTATAGGGGCAATAATTTACTTTAAGAAGAAAACAGGTTTCTGCCCGAAATGCATACGGGGACGCTTACAACGCTGGTGGCAGCAACGACCATGTAGCCAAACGAACCCGAAGAGGCTTGAGTTGAACATCAAAACCGGGAACGAGTATGGTACTCCAGACGCAGTCCGACCGACAGTTTCAGCCCCAGCCGCGTCCACGGAACACCTGGAATTGCGGACATTGAGCCCTCGTCGATCGGCTCGACTAAATAACCCTAGTGAGGACGAGGACGTTGTCTTGGTGGAACCTACGGAACTATTTGCAGTATCCGAGCGTGCTCAACGTAGGGGACATCGCACAGTATCTTACCACCGGCAGGTCAATGCCATGCAGCACGTAGACGCCCCGTTGCTAATCAATGCTTTCATTTACCGGACACCGGTTCTCACGCTGATCGATACAGGCGCGGACGTCTCTATCGTATCACAGCATTTAGTAAATAAGCTAGGCCTTCAGCCTCGCCCAGACGACTCTACGCGGATAGTATCGGCCACCAAACAGGAATTAGCACTGGACGGTAGCATAAGTGTACCCTTATCAATTGGACCTATTAAGGTGCAAATAGAATTCTTCGTTACCCAAACCGCTCCGTATCATTGCATCTTAGGAACAAATTTCTTGTCGCAATTGCCTAAGTGCATTATAAATTTTCGCGAGCGCTGTCTAGAAATTGGCATAGATGAGGAGGAAGCCAAAATACCCTTCGCAGGCTTAGAACGCTATGACCCACCCTTAATAGCGGTGATGTGCAGAAAACTCACCACTATCGAACCAAATACAGAAACGTTTATCAACGCCATCCCCGAAATTGCTGACACAGGCGTAGGACCCGCTCTATTTGTCCCCGCTCCCGAAATGACGGATATCGCAATGGCCCACGCATTAGTGCTCCGAAGTCAGCGGACCATACCAATCGCAGTTATCAACTTTGGCAATACACCAGTCACCATATACTCGGGACAAACCATTGGGCACATAGAGGTGATGAGCAACCCGACAATACAATTCCTTAAGGATACGAATCAAAATCTGATACGGTACGAGGAACATAAAGAGGCTAAACAGCTAAACCATATCACTACCCACCCCGAGAGGATCATTGAACACATCGAGGCAGGCAAACGCGCCATTGATCATGAACGGGCACAAACAGTATTGAGTAAAATAGACTTTGATAAGACACTACTATCGCCCTTCGAACTAAAACAACTGAAAACTGCAATTGCTGAAAATGCGGACGTATTCAGCACACATGACTTTGACCTTGGACGATACACGGAACATCGACATCGCATAGAAACCGGGGACGCAAAGCCAATCAAACAAGCACCGTATAGGCTAGCGCATTCCTTACGCGAACCACTTAGGGAAGAACTAAATAGCATGTTAGACGCAGGCCTCATAGCCCCATCAAGCTCACCTTGGGGATCGCCAATAGTCTATGTAACTAAGAGTGACGGCTCTCTCCGACTCTGTGTCGACTTTCGGAAGGTCAACACAGTAGCAGAACAAGACGCATACCCGCTGCCACGCATAGATGATATACTAGGATGTCTCAGGAATACAAAATTAATGTCCAGTTTGGACCTAAATAAAGGATTCTGGCAGCTAGAATTAGATCCCGAAACTAAGGATAAAACATCTTTTGTGACGGTACACGGACAGTACGAGTATAATGTCCTACCGTTCGGATTAAATTCATCCCCCGGAGCCTTTCAACGCTGCATGTCAATGATTTTGAAGGGGCTTGAGTGGGAAAAATGCCTAATATACATCGATGACATCCTAGTTTTCTCACCATCATTCGAGGCCCATCTGGCAGACCTGATTCGGGTTTTCGATCGTTTCCGTAAGGCAAACTTAAAACTCAAACCCTCAAAATGTCACTTCGGACGAGGCAGCCTCAAATATTTAGGACATATAATTAGTACCGAAGGTGTCAAACCAGACCCAGAAAAGGCAATAGCCATCGAAGAATTCAAACGTCCGGAAACATTGAAACAACTCCAAAGTTTCTTAGGACTTGTAGGTTATTACCATAAATTCATCCAAAATTACTCGGACATCTGCGAGCCGTTAAATGAACTAAAACGCAAAGACATGGAATTCAAATGGACCCCTAGGTGCGAGGAAGCCTTTAAGAAATTGAAACAAGCACTACTAGATGAACCGGTCCTAATTCACCCTGATTTCACGCAACCGTTTATCCTGCAAACGGACGCTTCCGGATATGCAATGGGTGCAGTATTATCCCAGAAGACTAAGCAAGGAATCAAACCCATTGCATACGCTAGTAAGGCCCTCCTTGATTATCAACGCAGGTATCCCGCAATAGAAACTGAAGCTCTCGCTATTAGATGGGCCGCATTACATTTCAAGCATTACTTAGTAGGGCACAAATTCCATGTTGAAACCGACCACAAACCACTTAAAACCCTGTTTGACAAACCACCCAGGAACTCACGCTTGTCCCAATGGCGGAGCGAGCTATTGCTTGAATTCGGGGGATTCGAAATATCATATAGACCAGGTAAGGAAAATGGCAATGCAGATGCTCTGTCACGCGACCCTAGATACGACCCGTCTGTAATCGAAGAAATAGGTGATACGTACGAAGTCCTTATGATGGGTCGGGGACGACCCACCGGACCACGCCCGCCAACAACCTGCGCAGCATGGGATCAATCGCACCTGCCGTATCCCGTACGCACTGTTACACCGCTTGCGACCGGTGCACCGACACCTATAACAGGGAGCCCGATGGCTCCTCCAGGTCAACCCAATCCCGAAGCAATCCCATCACAGCTAGTCCCTGACACGCAAATAACTACAGTACCCCCGGCCACGCTGACCCAGCAGGCAGCAACGTTAAGTGCTATCCCAATAAGGATGGATCCAGGGGAAACTCCAGTGATGTCGGTCCGTACTACCACTATCTCGGGTCCTGACGGCAGACCTCAGGCTCGGGGACCTAAAAGACCGTTCCGCACCGAATCAGAGGCGATGGGTTTAAGAGCAACTACGCTACCTACAGAACAAGAATTTGATAGGCTCATGAAGTTAATGATGCATTATGAAACCGAGATATTACCAACCGTCCGAATTGAGGACGCTCAGGACACACATGAGAATATATATTTGCCATTCTTTTCAGATCTCCCAGATTTTAATTTAGTACGCCTCTTACCATATATTCAACGAAATGACCCAGAACTGGGTCCAATTTGGTGGTATCTTTACAACAAAACTCGGCCTAAAGCCGAATTAGGGGCGCTAAGAATAGAAATGCGCGCACATTATTTTGAATTGGCAGCGGATACCAAAATATTATACATGCATCCGTTGCAACCCGGAGATATAAATTACAAATTATGCGTCCCTATCACGCTCGTACAGCAGATCCTTAAACATGAACACAACACCTTATATGGTGGACACCCTGGCCGTGACCGGCTTATAGCAAAATTAAAACAGTTTTATTACTGGAAAGGTATGTCCGAACACGTACAGCAATGGATCAGGCGGTGCACTCTATGCCAGTCCGCGAAGGACCCAATTTCTCGGATAACCACAGGATTGGGTAGGGTTCCGTTGGCAAATCAACCAATGTACCGTGTATTTGTGGACATACTGGATATTCAAGTTAGGTCACAGGCAGGCAATCGTTATGTTATTGCATTCATAGATCAGTTCACAAAGTTTGCAATAGCAATACCAATAAGGCACCAGGACGCTCATACAGCTGCCCATATATTCCTATATGAGGTAGTTAATAGGTACGGAGCTCCCAGGGAGCTCTATTCTGACCGAGGAGGTGCCTTTACAGCACACATGTTCGAAGAGCTATGCCAGGAAATGCAAATCTTTCGACACATGAGTTTAGCCTACCACCCTCAAGCAAATGGGGAAATTGAAAGATTCAATAGGACACTACTCTACTTGCTACGAGTGAGTGTACCACAAAATGATCACCACTCATGGGATGTATCCCTACCATTTTGCATCATGGCCTACAATTCCTCGGTACACACAGCAACCAAATACCCGCCGTTTTTGCTAATGCATGGATTTTACCCTAGGCTACCTGGAGAATACGACACGCATAGTGCAGTCACTGGATACACAGGAGCTCATTCCTATAGGGCCAACGCGCAGCGCTGGATGGCTTCTATTAGGGAGCGTGCATACCAATCAATGAAAGCCGCACAAGAATTAAATCGCCTAAGATACGATAGACGAACTCGCGAACCACGCTATCATACAGGAGAATTAGTTTGGGTTTATAGACATGACACCACACCAGGAACATCCAGGAAACTCACGCCTCGATGGTGTGGCCCATACGAGATATTAGGGATCACCCCGCCGTGTATGCGCGTACGAATGCACTCTAACCCCGAAGGTATAGCGCATGTCGTACATATTAATAGAACTAAACCATGCTTTAGGGCATTAGACCCAGTACCTAACGTAGGCGATTGGTTAGGCCAAGTACACGCTTCCGTACTAGAGCGAGGTTTGACTGAGGCGACCCAACGTATTATCGCTGATAGGGATTTCGTCACCGAGATAGAGCCGGTAGACGAAGTAGCAGTGCGCACCGTAAGAACAGCAGTCAGTGACAGTTCCGATACGGAAAGCATAGAAATGGGTGACCCTAATGACCCTAATTTATACCGTCGGACCTACGCTGAGATCGAAGCCGAGCAAGCAGCGATGGAACATATTGAGTACCGGACAGACGACTACGAGCCTCAAAATCCAAGGACGGTCAGAAATCGGATCCCACTAACTGATCCGGATAGGGAAATAGAACCATCATGGCCACCAATATCACAGGAGCAGGTTACTAGTCAGGAAGCCTTCTCATACATACCAGAACCTGGTAGCCGAGATACGCAGGTAGAGTACGGTCAACATACAGTGCCCGTGACCACGATGGAAAGAATAGTGGCTACCAGCGAGGAAGTCCCATTTGGTGTACCAACAGTAGGTGTTGGAATACTCGAGGGACAACATTTCTACCCAGCAGACATCACGCTATCCACCACGCCACGCGGAGCTTCGGGAGGAATCGTCGTACCAGGACCATACACCTCAGGGGATCTACGCTACGCAATCATGCTCGCCGCGCAGGACCACCCGCTATTTCAATCACGACCAGCTGAACATATTATGGCATCGCGATTGCGAGTGCCAATGGAAATGTCAACCCAAACCATAGGAGACTATACCACAATGCGCCCTTATAGCGCTCCACCAGTAGCCGCTAATTGGCCTACGTCTCCGCATCAATGGGTCTTCCGCGAGGCACCCATGACTCAGCCACCACTAGGGTCACCAATGTCCAGTTACCTGTCGGAAACCTCCGGAGAGGGCACGACAGTAGACGTAAGAGCAGCTGAGGCAGACGACGAGTTAACTAGCCAAACTTCGCAGGAACCGTCCTCTGCCGAACGACGCGCTCAGGCAGGACAGGAAACATCCAGCACCAGTTCTAGGACTCCTACCACGCAACCGGGAGCCTCTGACTCATTTAGTGAATTCACACTTGCAAGTTCAAGTAGCGAAGCACCGGCACCTCGAAGAGGAACAGGGCGAGCAGTGACACTAAGTACCCCTCCTCGCGCCCGAGCACCGCCGAGCCAGCAAAGGAGCACACGAACACCGTCAGAAGAGCGAGGAAAGGGCCTTGTCGGACGGGCCACCCAACGAAAACAAATAGTGTCGGCTCGAGGCAGTTCAACTATCCAGTTTACAAGCACTGAACAACCGGGACCGTCCACGGTAACTATCACCGAGTTGGTACGCACCACTGCCACTACCACTTCCTCAGGAATAATACGACTCAGTACCACACATGCAACGGCCCCAACTAGGCACCTTTTACATCGACAAGCTAGGGACCGGGTTTTTAGGCCTTATGGCGCCGCATCGGACGAGGAAGTCGAGGACGCCTTACGTAGGCCTAGACGCGTGACTTTTCAGGAACCAGAGACAACCGCTGCCGATACTGAGGGAACCTCAACTAGACTAGCCTCTGCCACACGCGCACAATCCACAAGTGTCACCACATCAATGACCAGCGCGCCAATACTGACCCCAAGACCACTTTTAACAGGAGAACGCTCTCCTGGCGGAACTTTGCCACCAACCACGTTCCCCCGCTACCCCTCCAGTCAAGAACTGCACCCTGCCGCTTGGCGACAGCGCATACCTCGACCACCACCCCATGAGGAATCTGAATCCGAGGAGTCGGATCCGCAGGTGGACTAAACCACCCGACCTAACGGCACGTACCCCGAGAGGGAACCCAATTCCCCCGCAAAACCCAGAATAGGGATGAAAGTTAAGGCAGACCTAATTTTCATCCATATCATGTAAATTTACCTGTGCTTCCTCCATTTTAGATGCGTCGCAGCTACAGCCAGAACGATCTCCATGCGCCTCGCCTGCCCCAAGGAGTGCTACATGAGCCTGCAGTGTGCGATGGGCACCGTTACCCGGCCGTCCCCCGAAGCCACATGAGCAGCTCACGCTTCTGGGAGGCGGTCGAGGTCAAGCGATCCAACCACTATTCGCTGGCCAACGAACACTATCTCCACGGTGGTGGCTTTAATCACAACGGTCGCCAGCTCGGCAGCGTCACCGAGCATTTCTACGTCACTATATTGGACCTATTGGGGTTCATCTCGGCGATCGCCCCTATTTTGGATCAACGGATGTCACCGACGGAGGTTAAACTACGCAGCGTAGCCCTCCTCCGCTCGCTGCCGGCCAACACTCGACGATGGCTCCGATCATACCAGGTCCACGTCATGCGCCCAATTCTCCTGGCCAAGTTCCAGGACCTCGATTATTGGGACGACCTATATGATTCGGGTCATAAGCCGCTCCTCAACGACACCTTTGACAACTTTTGGGGTACGGGTGTCCACCGGAGCGAGTGCGGGGCCGACCAACCGGCCTACCACAACGCGTTGGGACATCTACTATGCGACATCCGGTCGTTCCACCGCGACCGTTTTGTGCGATGGCCGCGGACTATCATCGTCGGCGACGAGCGTGCCTTGCCGCTGTTGGACGTGGCCGACGACTACAATCGCATCACGTTCGTACGGCCCGGACTCAGCATGATCTCGTTGATCCACTGGGCGCTCGCGTTCCTAACGCCGCAAACGGACTGCGTCGTCATCATCGGCGGCTACCGGGACGTTTGGAACTTGCCAAACAAGGCACTCTCGCCAGGCGCCTACCTCAAGCGGATCAAACGCCACCTCATGGTGCTCGAGCGACGGCTCCGGGCAGACTCGGCCATCGTCATCACCGGGCCAGCGCCACACTGGGATGATTTCCGGTACGACAGCACGGCGTGGTTCGATGAACTGACCGAGCGGAGGACCAGGATGGTGGACGGGCACCAGGCGCTCACGAGCGTCATCATGCCGAAATGGCCCGCGGCGCTAAAAGGGGTTGAAGCCTGGGACGCGATTGGTCCGTTTAATCGAGGCGAAGAACGCCAACGATGGCTCGAGCCAGTAGTTTCGCCGTCGTTTTGGCCAGAACTATGCGATTGGACGGAAGAACTGATTCGCCGTACGGACATATTTTGGCGTATGGGCGAAGCCCATTTATATAAGAAGGCTGAACCCTGGTATGAATGAGGCCGTACCAACCCAAACAAAATGGAGGGAGGGGAAATAGCCTATTTGGAGAACTAAAGGAAACGCTTAGGGTAGTAGAGCTATAAGGAAACGCATAGGTAAAGCAGGACAAGAAAGAAATAACCAGCGAGCGATTAGCGAAATAGAGCGACCCCACGCAACGACAACCCGAATATTTATTTGAGTTTATTCTTGCAGATGGCCGACACCACGCAACCGCAACGCAGCGACGAAGCCGAGCAGACTCGGAGGCGATCCAGCGGACGCGTATCGTTGAGTGGGCCATTGGCCCCTCCAGAATCGACGTGGTTCCAGCTCCCAGCTATTCCGACCTACCGTGTGGACCTAACTAAGCCATACGTGACATTCCTATCCCACGGTACCGAATGGCCGGAATTGTCAAACATGCACGAGGCACCAACCCCATTCGCACACGACGGCAACACCTTGTCGACCGTCGAGAAACACTACCAGGTACAGGTGCTCTCGCTGCTGGAACTGACCGATGCCGTCCGAGAACTGCTACTCATGACCGGCACCCCGCTACAACTTAAAACGCGAGCTCGGGAGCTCAAGAACGAGCTCATTGACGGTGTCACCCAGGCCCGTCTCAAGCCGCTCCTCGAACATATCATGCGGCCGATCCTGCTTAGCAAGTTCGCCATACCGGAATATGCGCGAATTCTGCGACTCACGGACGACCAACAACTGTTGGAAGCCACAACGGACAGTTTCTGGGGCGTCGGGCGTACAAACCAACAGCTGCAGCAGCATGAAGCCCCAACGCGCTGTCACAACGTCATGGGCCGACTACTCGAGGAGGTACGGGATTACCGTGCTACCGGTCACGTTCGCTGGCCCAAGACAGTCATAATAGGTGACGCCCTGGCGTTGCCAATACTAGAAATGGCCACCGAGAACAAGTGGACCGTCAATGGGTGGCCCGGATCAACCATGGTGCGCCTATTGCAGTTGGCCAACGCGATCCTAACCCCGCAGACTAACTGCATCATCATACTAGGCGGTTTCCAATACGTCTATCGCAAGGCCCCAATGGAGCAGCTCCACGCCGCCTTGCCGAACGCCGCCTTTCGCAAATTTAAGCGGCACCTGGGCGTACTCTCTCGCCGAGTTGCAGCCAGCACCGCCATCGTTATAGCGCCACCGGCTCCCCGATGGGCTGCCACCAATCAGGACGCTTTGTCCTGGACGGCCGAGCTCAAGCAACTGATGGCCAACCACCGACGGCAGCACGACACCTTCCATAACGTGTATATGCCTTCCTGGCCGGTCGCGTTCCACGGTGCAGACGCGTGGGAACGGGACGAGCCGCACATGGAATGGCAAGAAAGGCCACAGTTCGACGAGCCGATGGTGTCGCAGTATTGTCGGCGGAACTTGCACGAGTGGGTGAGCCGTTTAGTTAGGGACGCCGAACTGAGGCGCTTAGCGCACTAAGGGCCACACTAAATGCGCAGAAACAGAGCGAGAAAGGCACTAAAAGAGGATAGGTTATTGCGAGGGTAAACCGGAAAATATGAAGAAGCCCAAATAGGTCTAATGGTAGCGAGCGGCAGCAAAAGCGCGCGAAACTGAGCGATGCAGAATTTCTTAAAAGACATCATTCGAAGCTAGTTTAATTGGAAGCACAGCTGGTATAAACCAACCCGGACCAAGCTAATCTAGTACAAAATTCGTGAAAATACAAAGCTCAAATTCTCTCGGTAGAGTCCACAGTATCATGGAAATTTTACAAAATACGGGCGATTTATAGGGAACTCCTGGGTCAGGCAACCTGGCAGTCCGGACCCTTTCCTGGGAGTGACCAATCCAATCAGCCCTCCTGGAGGTACGTGCCACTAACGTATGTACATATGTGAATTATTGTCATATAAAGAAAAATGTAATTTTGTATAAACGAGGATGTATATGTATAGATAGAAGACAAATTTACGCGACATAAATAAGAAAAGGAATTTTACAGAAATCCAGACCTTATTTTGATAATTTAGCCCATAAGGGAAAACTTCGAAAATTTCCGGAAAATAAGGGAGAAGGAGCGACGTTCTTCATGTTTTCCTACGTATATGGATATCGGACAACTCTAAGTCGCCCTTCTGCCCCGACATTTACAACAAAATTTACAAAATTTTCACTGAAATTTATACAAATTACGGAAACTCAGCAAATCCTACTAAAAGTTATCGAATATCTACTGAAACCTACCAAATTTTACAAATTTCTGGCAAAATTTTTTCCAAATGTTCCGCGAATTCCCTAAATTTTCATACATAATCCTAAAACCTTTGGAAATTCTACGGAAATTTTATAACAATCTCTAAACTTTTCAAGTTGAATCAAATCGTGGGCTGTGCATCTGCAATTTAAAGGCGAAATTTTCACGCAAACTCATCATCATACGAGATTTACACTCTTACCCTAAGTAAGGAGTCTAATAAATCCAAAAAATTTTAAGAGATGTAACAGCCCAATTTTATAAAACGAGGGAACGCTCAAACCAGGTACAAATTTCGTAGGAAAAAGGGAATGGACGACCGGATACCGGTGGAGTGTGACCTCTGTTGAACTATATAATTGTGCCGTATCATATTCATTGTTGAAATAAACTTTGTATCTCATTTCTATTGTATTTGTATGGTCACACTCCACCACCCGATGGTGCACGGGATGATTTTGGCACCGAAATTGGAAGACAGGTATCATAATTAGGGGTGTCCGGTCGATCCTGGGAAACAAATTGATGCTGTTAATGTACATAAACGTTTGTGCATTATATTGTATATGCTATATTATTGTACTGATGTGCGAGAACGGGTGTGCGTTCGGAGAGGCCGGGGACCAACGGACGTTTCAAGGATTTTTGGTATTATGGCAAAAAATGGTCGCCCTGGGCCGATCCCAGCGCACACGCCGAGAATCAGTATCTCGCGATAGCTGCTGTGTATTGGTGTTCGCTTATATATTTTATATAGGTCGAGGAATATCCGGATGAGCCCAAGCAGGGTTTTAAGTGATCAAAATCCTTGGTCGGAGAAATCAAAACAGACTATTTTAGGATACAAATTTCTAAGGCGTCCATTTTAGGGTGCGACACAAAAATTCAATTTTTGGGCTTTCTCACAAATTTTAAGGGAATGGGGGTGACTGAACCCTCTTAAGGACACTGCTGGGGTGTCAAATCGTCCCGGCGGGTCTAAAAATTCGGATCCCCTAAATACTTAGGGACCCCCGAACAGGCGCTTAAGCCTCCCATTTTCTAAGCCCAAAAGGGTACCTAAAATAATCCAAACTCCCAGATTTTTGGAGCCCGGGACACTTATCGGGTCTCACCCTAACCGTTTACCCGAAAACCGGGGCCGCCCACCCCGGCGGGTCCTCTCAGGATCCCCTAAGCTCAAATGGGTCCCTGAAATTTGTGGTTCTGGGCGTGCAAACTGGCCTCTAGCGGGCCTCTTGTGGGAGTTACATTAAATATTAAATTTTCATCAGTAGCCGGCCTGCCAGGGCATGATTCTGGTCCTGCCCCCGGCCGCCTACTGTTTTTCGTTCTTGAGATATCGGCAAAAATGTGCCGATATCCCTATGAGCAAATGGCGCCCTGAGCGCCGTTATATTTTTCCCCAAAATTTTTGCCGCACCGACCAGCGGCGGTTTTGTTTTTCTTGGCGAGCTTCGGCCACGTGCCGCTGGCCATAGTGTCTGTTGTTGTTGTTGTTTATGCGCCCACAAGGGCTGGTTTGGTATATGCAGCAGCCAGGGCATCATTTGTTATATTTTTGTCGCGACATTTTGTTTGTAGTACATTTAAGTTGTTGGTATATTTTCAACGTTTGGTCTATTGTAGGGCTTATTTTATTGCTAGGGTTTTGTTTTTCAAATTTGAAATTTGCGCGTCTGGAGTATGCGGCGGGCAACGAGCAGGGCAAAGGGGGGCAGCCAGTATAAAAGGGATAGACGCGACTGTAAAGCGGGACCAGTCGAGCCCTGCTCTTGCAAATTTTGGTTGTTTTGGCGGTTGTCGCCAATGGTTTATTTTTAAACTTCTAGTCGCTTCGTTCTTGGCTTTTCGTTTAGCCGGGTGGGCTCTTCGGCATGCCGACGTGTGGAAGAGGCCCGCCCGGGGTTTTTCGATGCTTTTGAACTTTCGCTTGAGCATAGGAACAGGGGCAGCCCTTGCGGGCGCTGGGGTATCCATTGGATGCCTCGTGCCCCCGTGAGTGCTGCACCGCGCTGGGAAGTGGGTTGAGCTTGGGACAAATTGGGGTCAAAATCGCGTCTAAGCTGTAGAAAATTCGGGAATGTCCACCCGCACTCGACTGGTTCCCCCCCTCTAGGGTGCAAGTATTGTATGTACTCTGGAGGGGTGAATTGTTCAAGGTAATAACATAGTATGAAAATTTTTAGGGATATCGTCGTTCAGGAATTTTGGAACTAAGGGAAATCTGAAAGTACAAATTTTTAGAGCCGTATTTGGCTCGAGCGGGCCTTCTTCACTGCGGACGCGTGAAGAAGCTCCGCCCGAGACGCCTTACAAAGTTTTTGAGTGTTTCCGTCTAGGCATAGGAACAGGGGGCCGCCCTTACGGGTGCTGTGGCGTCCATCGGATGCCTCGCGCTCCCGTAAGTGCTGCGCCCATGCTTTGCGATTGAACGAGATAATTTAGGAAAGTTTAGCGTTAAAGATAGTGGCGAAGTTTTGCAGCACCGACGTGCGAGTAGGCTCAAAGCTAAGGCTCTGCCAACAACTCCGGGTCGTGGGGTTCCGCGTTTCTAAAAGAGCCCAAACGGAGCTCACCGAATATCATTTCGTCATCCCAATCGGGGTAGTTAACCGTTGAAAGTTTCGCGACGAAACATTCAAAGCTGGCTCAAAATCGTTCTTCGCCACCCAGAGAAGAGTAAAAGACTAGTTTCGCAGTACGGGCGTTTGCTACGTAGGTACGGTGGGGTCTGGAACCCAGGATCCACCGCGTTGCGTATTTATGTATATATTTTTGTGTGCACCCGATTGGGTGATACTTTGGTTCATGATCGTTGTCTTGTTTATTCAACAAGGGGAAACCAAGTAGTAAAATTTTGAGCGTGAATTTTGATAGGCGAACTCGATTAAATGATACAATGTTTTCCTGCACCCGAGTGGGTGAATATTGTTTTGTAAATGCGTGCCTATGTTCTACATTTTTGCCAAAAAAGGGAAATCCATGAAATAAAAGTTTTGGCGTGTGAAACTCAGTAGGCGAGGTAGGTCGATTTAAATTCAGGCTTCCTGTAGCGAGAATTGCATGACCCCACTAAGGTGTTCAGTGTTAGTTACCGTAGATCCCTCTCCTTCTCCAATACGCAGCCCCAACGACGCTCGCTCCCGTTATGCCGTTTTATTGTTGCCATGTCGTCGCTCTCCGCCCAGGCACCTGTTCGGGCTTTGCTAAAATTCAATGTTGGTCCGCCTACCCTCAGCGCTTCCCCAACTCTGCATGCACCCGTGTCCCATCCGTCCGTCGTTAGCAATAAGTCTTGGTGCAAGTTCTTGAGCTTTAGCGACAACGTGTTATACGTAATAGCCCGAGCAGGCTCAGCGTGTCCGAATCTAAGTTGAGCTAAGAGGATCCGGCCAAACTCCGCGTACTCGTGCCCAAGGGCTATGGAATATTCTTTAAGTTCACTAAAATCTTTATAAAATTGGGCTCCACAGTTCGAAAGGCTGGCCCGACATAGGGCATAAGATTCGATAATCGGAGATGAGGGAAAGACGGGTCCGCCCTATTACCTGTGAGCAGGCTTAGGGGATGACCCTCCCTCCGGGGGACCTCCATGCCATTAGACACGTGGGCCACTATAGGGGCCAGGCCGAACACCCTGGTAAACCCGCCGGCAGCCTGCTAAGCTAAGCGGTTTCCCTCGGTCAGACCTGGGTCCACCGGGAAATCGTGTAAGCCGGGGTTGTCCGGGCACCACAGTGAAATGCCAGAGTGGTGCAGCTGGGATCCCTTAGGGCCAGAACTGGTCCTAGTACACAATTCATGACATTCCAATGACCAATATAATTTATGTACAACAAGGTACGTGGGTACCTCGCAGGGCACCCCATAATAAACTCAGGTACCGAATGGGTGATGTGAATCCTGATTAATTCCCACGTAAAAATCGGCTCAGCTTGCGCCTACGTTTTGCACCCTGTGGGCTGCCCTACCCGCCTGACGGGACGCCGAAAGGAATTTCCCTTGCCGACCGTTGGTTGGCTTCGCCCGTGAAAACGTTCTGGACTATCCGACATCCTCTTGTCATTTCCCTGTTTCACTCTGTACTCCATCTATGTGCCGTCCTTTATCTTGAGGCCGGACGTCAGCTGCTGGTTACTTGTACTGACAGTTTGTCATCAAACTCTGCGTGCGCCAGGGTCAGGTTAAAACGCGGGTCGTTGTTAAAAGAGGGATGCGCTGCTGCGTCTCCCGATTTTTGCTTATTTTGCAAGGATTTTTCGAATTGATGGCTTGACATGAAAAGATGGCGCCGTGTCGAAACCCACCGTGTCTAAACGGTTTATGGGTCCGCGCCTATAAGTTTTCCTTCGCTAAAAAGTTGCGGGAGACTGTTACTTTGTGTCCTTCTCAGGGTCGTCGCTCGATTATCGGGTGCGAGCACCAGAATTTCCTTAAGATTTACTCGAGTATGCGCCGCAGCTGACTCCGTCCCGTTTCCTGTTTTGGGTGATACTTTCTTCCGAGCGCCTTTGGTTTAAGCGGAGGTCCGCAGTCATTTGCAAGCACGAATCGGGCGCGTACTGCCGCGCCCTCAACGAATTGATTGGTTTAAGAACCAAAAGAGCCCAGTTGTGATTTAAGTTTGGAAACACTTCGGACACCCCTGCAGAATTAGAATAGTAGATTTGCCAAAACCGTGAAACGTGGGGGACAATAACGCACGAAAGGTGCTGATACGTCACTCCTTATGGAGCGGCCGCATCGACCCATCGATAGTTGTTACATTGTTAAGAATGCATGACGGAGTGCTTTACCGTGTCTAAACGGCCTGAGACCCGTCTGTATTTTGGGTTGGACGATAGAATTTTCACCGAACAGGAAACAAATCTCAGGGTAGAAGCTCGAATTTCTGGGGCTAGCGTCAGGGGTTCCATTCTTAATTTTGTTTGGAATGTTTCCCGCGTGCAAATGACTGCGTCCGTCCCGAGCGGATCGCTCTCTCTCTCTTCTTCTTCTTCTTCTTCCCCTATACTGGGTCTTTAAGTCGTGTGACCTGGAGTAGTTCTTATAGATTTCTTATGACTTAGGCTCGACTCAAGCTACAACTTCGAAAGCGAGCACGGATGGAGCACCGACCGAGAGAAGCTCCATTGTCTCTTGAAAACCATTGGAAAAATTAGACTTGTTTTATCGTGCCAATTTGTGGCGGGATCTTAAACTATTTGATGAAAATTATTACAGTCTTCTACCGTGTCTAAAACGGTCTGGAAGACTGGGTTTTTGAGAAGACTTTACGGGAACGCTTGAATGAAACGCTCAGGGATTAAGCGCTCGTAATTTTGACGGGTAGCCTAGGACTAACTTGCACTTACGCTCAATCCTCATTTGCCTTAACGGCTGCCTCCAGGTCAGCACGCTACTAGTTTCTTATTTCAAACACCTTACCCCTCCCGTGTCCCTGTGTCCTACCCGCCTTCCCCGTGTGTATTCCTTGTCCCTTAGCCCTTTCACATCACTAAAATTATAAATTTTTCGCCCTCCGGGTCTAAAGCGAAAAAGGCGACCCGGCGAGCGGGGAACCAGTCGAGATTTCAGAGTTTCCTAACAATTTTGGCGTGCGCGCTGCTCAACTGCGTTGGGACTGCACTTACGGGTGCGCGAGGCATCCGTCGGACGCCCCAGCACCCGCAAGGGCGACCCCTGCTAATTAATTTTGAACGCTAGCGAACTCGCCAGGGGCAACTCCGTCCCGTTTCTACACGGTAGGAGCCACCCCTGGTCAATAGAAAGAAGCCGAAAACGAAAAGAAAAACTCAAAATCAGTAAAGTAAATGGCGACAACCGCCAAACACAACAAACAAAAAGCCGCCAGCTCTGGCGGTGTCTCTCTCGACTGGTCCCGACGCTGCGTCAGGCCATTTTCTTTTATACCCCAGCTAGCCCCCCTTTCTAGTTTTTTCTGAGCCGACTCTCCTGTCCTACTGCCTTGGCCCCTTGAGACATTATGCGGCAAATGTAAAATTTCAAATTGCAAACACTGCGACAAATGTAGAACTTAAAATTAAAACACTGCTTAATAAACATAACAACAGAGCAACAACGCCGCCACACGACACAGACACAGCGGCCCTATATTGTCGTAAACAACTTTAGCTGGGAAGTGGCCGAAGCCTGCCAACAAGCCCTAAACCTCGCGCTGGTCGGCGAGGCCTTTTCTGAGAAGAAAATTATACGAGCGCTCAGGGCGCCGAGATTGCATTAAAATTTGGACGCGTTCTTGATGATTGCGAGCCAACGGAGAACAGTAGGCGGCCGGGGGCGGAACTAGGTTCACGCCCTGGCTGGTCGCCTACTGATAAAAATGTCAGATTTAATGTATCTCCTACAGGTAGCCTGTTAGAGGCCGATTCGTGAGATGAAAGCATAAAATTTTGGTGTCCCGATAGGGTTATCAGGATCCTGTTCGGACCGGTTAAGTTAGGTGACCCCAGTTTTCGACCAGATGGTTAGGGTATGACCCTCTGAAAGTGTGGGGACCGAAAAATTGGGGAGTTTTTGTTATTTTGGTTGAGATTGGGGACTTTGAAAATTGGGTGTTTAAACGCTTGGTTAGGAGTCCCTAGGTGTTCAGGGGTGCGGAGCGGGCTGACCCGAACGCGAGATTTTGAAGCCCCTAAGGGCCCTAATGATACGGTAATAATCCTATTCCGCGTGGGGTACTGAAAACTTATAAAATTTTGCCTTTAAGATACCTATATAAAATTAGGTTGTAGTTAAACTCTGAGAGTTTTAATTCAGCTCCACACTCGGTTCTCGCTCCACTCACTGAGTCGACTATGTGACAGCTGCGTGCCAGGATAGGTCCTCACGGTTTGAAGGTCAATCAAAATTTTCCGTTTGCGTTTTGATAAAGGTTCTGCACAATACCCCGACCCATCCTGCCACGCAGTACTACCTATAAGATAAAAATAATATGACATTCATTTAAGGCACACAATAAACGCACAGGTTATCATTGATTTTATTTGGGGTCGACCGGATACCATACTTAGTGTCACAAGCATTCCATTTTGGTGCCAAAATCACCCCGTGCACCTCGGGCGGGTGGAACGTGACGATACAACAGGTTACAAGAATAGTACATTTTTATTTTTATAACAACAGCAATAAATAGTACACAATATAGTACCCGAGTCACGCTCCACCGGTATCCGATCGCCCGTCCCACAACATTTTGCCCCTTACTTTGACCTACAATTGGATATTTTCTCCTTTTGTATATCCAGTTAGGATCCTAAAAATCTCGGGCTGTTACAATAGCGCATATCGGTTTAAAAGACAAGATATTTGTAATACAACAAGCATGCGTTCCAAATGGTATACCGTATGTAAATTGAACTAAATCTATGTAATAATTTAAATATGCCGACAAAGCTTACGATTATTTTGACCTTAAAACTGGTCTATCGAGTCTCCCTTCTTGAGTGAAAAATGAACTACAAATGCATTAACAAACATATGTGAAATCGCCGATAAGTTCCACAACACACCAATGTAGATCAAGTGTTCCAATGCATTCCTGTGGTTGAGTCATTAATTTTTCCAGTTTTCTGTCACATATTCGAAAAATAGAAAAGTCGTTTATCGAAAGAAGGTCCAGAAGACATGGATTTCGAAACTGGAACACGGAGAAATGCTTCGAGGTCATAATTTTTAGATTTAATTCGAATTTGTCTAGAGCCACCGTTGCTTATCAGGTATACTGCATTACTTGAATTCTATACTAGGCACGTTTAGACTACAGCGCGCTATACTTAATTACTACAAAATGAGGACAGTTAGCATCTAAAATTTCGAAATATACACTCTTGAATTTCAACGTATACATTTATGTCATGTGTAATAATTTTGGCATCGCCGACTAGTGCTCAATCTAAGGCTCATATAAGTACGCAGCCACACATTCATGAGGTCCGAAATTCCTGGTGGGTTGCGGGTGCTTGGAAAAGGGAGACAGACGATGGGAGGCAGGGGCAGGTCGTCTGGGAAGACAAATTTTCGAAATTCATTTTGCACTAAATATTAATCTCAATTTTCGCCAATTTTCCCCCAAGTTTTGACAATTTTTTCACAATTCTGATCAATCCTCAATTTTTGCCTATTTCACTCACTTTTGCCCATGTTTCCCAATTATTTCCGATTTCCCCCAAATTTTTGCCAATCACCCCCGCCTAATTTTTGTCAATTTTCTTCCAATTATTGCCTATTTACTCCCAATTTTCGGATATTTTGCCAAAATTATAGCTCGCCTTGGTCACGTTGGGGGAGGGGAGTGGGCAGTGCGCAGTCACAGCAGGGATAAGGCTGCTTTCCAGGTGACAGGCGACGCCCCGAGGGTGGAGGGGTCCGATGACTCAGGGGATAATCCTTCTCTCCGTTCATGAGCATGTATGGACGTAGCTTACGCTATGGCTCACACTTAGGCTTAGTATATCGAGAACGGCGTAGCATGCATTATACTTAAAATACCGCTAAAGGTTACATTCGCTTATAAATGTATAAAGATTGGTCAAGATGTTTCTAATTGGCCAAGATTTTATTCAGTTGAACTGCTTTCAAGTATGAATTTGAGGGCAAAAATTGTTTAAATCCGGAATTTTTTTATTTACCACGTTTTTATTCGGTAGTAAAGAATCTAACACTTATTTTTATTAAATCTAAGTACAACGTTTGACAAAGCATGTACTTTGTTGCACTCTTACAGAATTATTCTGTGAATAAGTAAGTTCTTTTTGTTACCTATTCACAACTGCCCTTGGGCACTAAATTCGTAAAATTCGGAAATATATAATTTTCGTATTAAACCAACAACTTTACAGACAAAAGCTTAAATGTTAACAGTATAACGTGGCTTTGGCTGTGTCCAACCTACCGACGGTCAAAAATTTCTATACACTTTGGCTCTTATTATATGTCAGTTTTTATTACATAGATAGGCGTTAGAATATCCTATTAAATTTTTCCAGGTTCTATTTTCGTTTAATATATTTTTGAAATGATACTTTTTAATCGCCAACTGTCAAGATAATTGTGAATACGCTCACGAGAGGAGCTTAGTATTGAATTCTACGTGTTCTTAATAAGATCAGTATACACATAGTTGATGTACTTTATCGTCAGTTGGTCAAGTTATTGTTCAAAAATAATAATTACATTGCTTTCAGGCATTTATAATCGTTTAAAACTGAAATCAAATTACCTCACAAGTATAGCAGTTGACATGAAAACTTTTATCCATTGCAACGACGCGTAACGATTCTTCTTTTCCGTCTTCAGGAACTATAGGTTTTTCGCAGCGGCCGCATCGGGGCGCAAATTTCCTAAACGAAAACAGAGTCTGACGTATCGATGATCATGCCTAAGTTTGATTACTAGCATAGTATACGCACAAGCATATGACGGTTGGTTATACTACAAGTCAGTGTTCAAGGAATGCAATAGGTATGGTTGTGTTGCTGTTACTAGAACTATCAAATTCTTTTGCGGTTTTGTCAAAGCCATGAAGTGTACGTATAAATGTTAGCATCATGGTCTAATAGAACTTTTGAAGTATAATATTTAAGCAAAAGTTGCTCAATGAATATATAATTGAGCCTGAGAAGTTGCATTTATTGAAGTAGCTAGCTACGATGTCGTTCAGTTTTTCTTAAATCCTGTAGCTGTATTTGAGATATCACGATCATATCGAATTGTATACGGATATTGTCTTCATTTTTATAAGACTATTCATTAACTCCTTACGGTTTATTTTACAGTCCTGCTTGCTCACCATGAAGTGCTTTACCAATCTGATCGCTAGACTATACAACCCAGTCGGAAGTGACTTACTGGCAACACTTCCAGTATTTATTGCCATATTTTAAGCGAAACAGGATGTTGATCCTATTAAAAGCAATATGAATTGTCCAGTTCACCGAAGTCAAACATTGGTCAAACTCAAACATGGCCAAGTTCTTTAACTCAAACATTACAAGCATCATAATATAATAATACTATGTCAAAAATGATGCAACATGATAACTTGGAATACTATTTCAGAAAGAATTTCGAGAAACAGTCCACAGAGATGGGTCTTTTAGATACAAAAATTCTTGTAGTTTTTTGGTGGAAATACAGTTTGTAATTATCCAACATCAACGATATTAAACCGCGATTTATATTCTCCTACTTGTATCACAATCTTTTATACTGCCGTGATAAATTTATTTTGATAGCGTGCCGAAAAAATCTCCTGGTGGCTCTACTTTCAGACAGGTCATCTTTGTTCTCAATTGCGTGATATTCAGAAATACCAGAGTAAATTTGGGTTGTGCACTGAAAGCCTATCGGAAAAATGTTTTTTCGAACGTCTTACACTATGTTCCTATCGATATGGTAATGAGAAATCCAAATATTATGAAATTACTGCAAAAATATATAAATAAAATATTGTCGCCAAAAAGGTTAGCTATACCGTTATATTTGATTTGCTTTGTATCTCTCTGTATTTCTTTCAGTTTTAATTTTTCTGCATAAAAAGGCGTTTTGGCTTTATAGCTAAAAAGAGACGTGCCAAAACATATGAAGTTCATTTTTCTGCACAAAACTACTTCTAATTGGGGTTACTTTTAAGCTTGAAAAACTGTCAATTTTCCCTTTAAATTAACGCCTAGATATTGCAGCAGCTGGCTTGCAATGGCGCCATATAACATTCTTCATTATTTAGCGGAAAGCAACTTTTCAAAATTTTCAAATAGGCCAAATTGAAGATAAAATAGTTTGAGTGAAGGACATGGTGTAATTGTGAAAAAACCGCCTTATTTCAAAATAATTTTTATGGCCTGACATTTTTCTGTAAAATCACTTTAAACGTCGAATCCGTAAATACTGTACAGGCCACGAAAATACCATTTGGGTCAAGCATTTTTAGCTTAGCTTATTACTATATTTAACGAACATAGATAACCAAAAACGCAAATATCGCAATTCGCAAAACCATGGAAATATGAAGCGTTGTATAAGGTCATGAATGAATAATGTTATCGTAATGAATATTTCTCCAGCTACTTTGATACAGCAGTCATAATAATGATCTTTATATGTAATAACCGGTGACGCAGCTGCATGGCGCAACTTCCTAACACCATGCCCATACGACCCCGGCTATCGTAACCTCAAGGGTGGACCGTGA
>JASANE010020008.1:0-35410 GCA_030248225.1 Trileptium ribeirensis | reverse complement strand
CTAGTAGGTTGTCTGGTCGCCATGTTGGTGATTTCTGAGTGTTGAATATGTTATTTAGAAAGACGTGCACATCTTGCGTTGCCGTATTAGTTAACATTTATATACCCGCTTGTTGCATACTTATGGACTTGAAATCTGCATCTATATAGCGATGAATTGCTGCAGAAACTGGAGATCAAAAAAATCCATATAGCTCGAATGGTTATGGAGATATTGTCGTTTTTGTGTATTTAGGGCCTTAATATTTAAATTATATATATAGTAAATCAGATGATAAGCGTAGAGATATGGTTGATTTTGATTTTTAGATTCAAGCTATTATAAACCTTATTTGCTTCATTTGATTTAAGGTTCTGCAATTGAAAGGCCGCCCAACTCGGCGTACTTGGACCATTGGCGAAGTGTTCGCTAGCGATGGTGCGACGCTGAGTGGAAGCTCGGTTGCTGTCCGTTTCAAAGATCAAATTTTGATCGGCAGCTTACATGATAAACTCCTCAAATGTGATCTGCTGTATCCGGAGTTGTACTAATTTTGACCTATTGATTTTATATTTTTTAACTTTACAACTTGTATTTTTATGATGATAGTTTAGTTTAGCGATTGGTGTATGGTTAGTGTTCAGTGTGCATTTTTAATTTCATTGCATTATTATTTTCCTTTTTCATATTAGAAGAGAGATACATTTAGATTGCTAGCCCGCCTAATAAGCCAACATACACCAGCGCAGTGACGCTTCGAATTCAGCAGATGCAATGTCAGCAAAATTTTGTACACTAATAACGTTTTAACACGATACCTGTTTATTTTGTGAAAAACAATGTTATCACAAGTTATTAGTGCGCGGAATTTCAGCTGTTCTGCCACCGTGCTGCACATTGAATTGACATCAGTTGGTTTTATTGGCATGAATACGAAAAGACGGTTTGTTTTTTGTTAATCGACGCACGTCAGCTGGTAGACTTACTGTGTTAAGAAATGAGCGAATAGTTGCTATATGCACAACACAGAAACCATCGTTGCTTTCTCACCACGTGTTATATCGTATCTCGCTTGATGCACGCTGGATCAAAAACCGACAGTCACTTTGAGGTGCGTACTGTGCAGTACTCGCATAAAATAACCATCGGTCGCTTATAAGTTGTCTGAAAACAACTCGCAACGAAAATTATATCGCAGTGTTATAAATTTTTGTTAGTGACGTGATTAAGTGAAATTAGTTTTGATTGGTTGCGAAATGGTGAATGATCTACTCGCTCTCTGGAAGGCTACATTATTTTAGTAGTATACCTGTTACCGGTACAACAGTATTCATAATACCGCATAAATGTATGAACCTTTGACGAGTTTTTGCAGAATCTTTAGCGGTATATAGTTAAAATTGTGTATTGTTAAGATTGTTACACAAAAGTACAGCAATTAGCTTTCTTCATGTTTCAGAAAAATGAAGCTGGTGGAATGAGATTTAACCGGCCAGGGCAGATTGCATACACCATTCTCCTCCAGCATAATGATAATCATCCTCATTTAACTCTGTGTTTTGCTGCAATTAGCAGTGCCACAATTATTACTGTGTAAGAGGTAGAGATAATTGTTATTATAATAATTGCTAGCTCGATCACAGCCGTACCTTCAAACACTCGCGGCCATTCTCTTAGATTTACGTAAGTACTATATATATATGTTTGTAGTCTGGCTGCACCCGACGCAAAACAGCAGACAACTAATAATTATATAAAGTTATTATAATTTGTAATGTAACATGCTTCTTTTTGTTCAGATAATCCAAATAATGCTTAACGTATTTGTATTGATAAGTTAGCTATTATACGGTGAGGTGATGTATGATGTCGATATGTAAGTTTATCGGTTGTTTCCTCATTGGTACAACTCGTATAGATTATATTATAATAATATTGTACATAATATGGTTAGGCAACAGTGGTAGCTTTGGCCTGCTTCATTATTATGTATAACTGATGCTTTTGTGATGGTTGTCAGCGTGCCTACGCAAGTGTATCACTTTTTTATAGTCCATGTAGTGTGTATGTAACGTGTTTTGACCCAGTATCCTTTGGAATGACAAGATGCTTCGCTAGGTTCCCATCGATATCAGTTGAGCACAAGCGGCCAGCCAAGCTGGGTTAACCGATTATTTTTAGCGTTGCTGCATGTTCTTATGTCGTACCTTGAGTCATACTATTTTGATGAATGATGATGATGATGATCACTACACGGCTTGTAATGCAATAAAGGTACTGTGTAACTTTGCGGAGTAAATTGAGGAAACGAATATACGAGCTAGTGGACTTGACATAGGTTATTGAAACATAGTTACTCAAATACTGGGTTATGGGTCATGTTAAGTATGTTATTTAGTCATATATATATGCACCTGTAAATCTTCACTGTGAATATTCTTGAACATTTAACTCGACAGTGACATTGGCCATGTAGCAATGTAATGTATATAATAATTCGTATTCGTCGTAATGTGCTACTGATTCAACAGCCGTATTTTCCTTCTTTTAGTTTGGTGGTCATACAAACCTAAATTTTCAATGAGATGTATGTCTGCTGACGCGCAAAACAGTCTTTTCAAAAAGGTTCTGCAACAGAACGAGCTAAGAGTTGAACACGGAGCCTCAAGGTTGGCATTATATCACGTAATCATTAATCCATATTTTCCTTCTGTTTCGTTTACTTGAGTTGACGATAGTATGATTCTGCAGCGTGCCTTTGTCCCCAAAATGTGGTAGATGATTTGGCAGCGTAATTGCTGCATCTTTTATGTTGTGCTTTTCAAAAAATTCTACACCTTAGCAGCAGATTAGGTTATTGTATTTACTTCGTAATTACGCAAGTAGAAAGGATAAATTTTAATAGTTGTCTATTACCTTGAGTAATTCCAAACCTCTTATTTATTGGTGTTTGCATAATATTGTGTTGTTCCGTGTGTAAATAGGTACAATTATAGTCATATAATATTTGTATGCAGCACTAACAGCCGTTCGGGTATAATAAATATATATTATTTGGGTTTCCTTCTATGTACTCGAGTTTAAGGCCTCAGAATTTTTTAGAATAATATTGTCTTGTTAAAACGTTCGACAAAAGTTCTTTGATTTAGCTCGTTCTGGAATTACATTATATGGTTTGGTTAATTTATTATAACTGTAAAAACCATGGTTTGACAATAAATTAAACGGTAGTTTGACCCGGTACTGAATAGGCTTGGTGTTTATTAGTTACCGCCGAAATGATCGCCTACATGGTGGAAAACAGATTTTATAGTAAGTTGTAACGACTGTATGGAAAATGTATGTACTTATGTTGAAGGTTTTCACGCCTAAACAATACCCTTTTACATATATGTTTCTCGCCTGTGTAGGAACACCAGGTGGTGAAATTCACATTTATGTATGCTGATTTTGAAGCATCGTATGATTGACTTCAGCGTCTCTGTTATGTACATACCTTATCGGATTTTCTGATAAAAGGACATAAAATAAGGAATTATTGTTGACCTGATGCGTTTGCAAGCCCAAAGGTAACGAAAACCATTCGGTTCTTATACACATTATTTTTCTCTGTGATAACCTCATTGTTTGCATTTTTGTAATTCATAACATTTGTTTGATATTATTACCTGTTGTGTTATTTTGTGAGCAAGTTATACCATTTGCTCGGATATTTTTATATCATGCCATAATATAATGATGTTCCCTTTATTGCACCAGGCTATTAGAATAAATAAAAAATGCATTTGTAGCCACAAAGAAAACTGTGAGACTTATTTAGCATTGAAATAAAATTTAAAAAAATATTTTCTGCAAAGTTGTGATATTTTATTCCATTTATTTTGTAATTTTGCATAAAAATAGTTACGGAACGGTTTTTGGTCGATCGAAATTCAGCTCAACACTGTTCGCGATAGAAATCTAACCCTTTTGTGTTCGCGAAAATTGAAGTGAAATTGGCCAAATTTTTGACAACGGAAATTTTCGAATTAGAATTAACCCTGAACACCAAAAATCTCACTATAGGATCAATTTGCTTGTGACGGCATTTTTGCTTTACATTTGTTCGCGAACACAGAATAACTAAATGCAAATGAATAAGTATTAGGAAACCGAATTTCTACAAATTCAAAACGCCAAAATTCTGTTCGAACACAAAGTATAATTTCTGGTACTTGGATTTGATTTCAACAATTTTCGGTTAGCAAAAAGCGAATGAAATTCGTCCTCTTTTCTGTAACAAGGGTTTGCGATTCTATATCGGTTATTGGGTTCACCTAAAGTTTAGTCACGCATCAAATTAAAGTTTCTCACAGTGCAGCTACTGTAAAATTGTGTTCAGTGTTTATATCCAGGCGTAATAAAGCGTTTTGTACATAAAAAGTTATGGTGGAAAATGTTCACAGGTGAAAATTGAACAAGTTGCAAACATTGTGAGCTAAGGCTGACTATTATTTGGTAACTATTTATTGAAACTTTACGGTGATAGGTATTATAGGAAAGAACTATATTCTTTGTTATAAAACGTTTATTTCTGGTCCTTCAACGATTAGTTTTTTTTATCTGCCGCCCGTTGTTGCACCATGCTTTTCATTGCATCTATATAATGCGCTGAAAATATGTATATGTGTTAATATACTATTCGTTATCAGCAATGAAATTATTTTATTTTTATTCCGACATGAATTTCACATTTGTTTTGTTTTTATGTGGCAGCTTTTTGTAATTTTACTTTGTGTTGAACGCATTACATTCAATCATTTATAGTCTAGTCTTTTGCATTCACAGTATTTTCCACTCATTTCTTTTAAATTATTTGCATAATCTTACATCTTTTGTATCAATTGATAATATATATTATATTGTGATGTAACTGGATTGGTCTGGACTTGCAACCCAGTCCGTAACTCATGTGATCGGGGCCTCGTGGACTGGACTATTTTTAATTAAGAAAAAAACTGAATAAAGCATATATAATTTTCAGCGGATAAACACGCGTTCTTCTAATTTTTTTGATTGACACACGTTTCTTTTCATGATACACTGAAATAAAGCCCAAGATCAATGTGTGACTGTTGTTTGCAACAGAAATATTGAATTTTATATTAGGGACATTATCAATACGGCTATTTTCTTGTGTTTACAAGAATATTGAAATTCAACTGCTGGATATAATAAAAAATTCTGCTACAGTTATTCAATAATTAGTTTCAGGGAATCGCTGTATATTTGAGAGACAGGTGCTCGTTTAAGGAAATATTTAGTTCAAAGTATTTTAGTAAGATATAGTGAATGAACTAAGTCATCGTGAAAATTAGCTATCCTCTGAGTGTTACATTTTGCGGCAGCGGGAATACATTATAATGACTTACATTAGTTACATCTTAAATTATCGCATACACAGATTTAAATAGTCGCATTGCGCCCTCAGGATGCCTAATTTGGTAGAGACACTGTTAACTAGCCAAAACATGGCATGACAGATGTTAGCTGCAGAGAGAGAGGCGGCGGGGGTTGGTAGCCGCCCTTCGAAACAAGGGATAGGGTCAGAACTACGTTCGGGATTTTGCACATAGTAATCGAGAAGAGAATCTTATTGTTATATAATTTCCAAATACTAGTATACTGAACTGCTAACATATATCTACATACATAAATATATTATCAACAAAGGCCGAATAGGATCCTCTCTTTAATGTCGCTATCGGAGAAGCCAGGTAACAACACAGTGTGAATCTGTACACGGGCGATCGCACTAGTTCTCACCGGACCGACCTCCGTGCAATAGCGTCGCATCACTAAATATTAATATGTTCCTTTATATTTGGGAATATTTTCCTTTATTCAGATCGATTTATTTGTAATATAAATAGTTACAGTAGCAACGTAGCAATATTAATAAGGAAAAATCTGCATTGTGTGATAATTTTTTTTTGGTACCAACAAGGCTGAAATATGAGTTGTATTTCTACTTTTGTAGAAAATTTGACGCTGTTTTTTTAATTGGAGGCAGTACTATTTTGATTTTTAGCAAAATTAAAATGTTTTAAAGAATTCATATCGATGGTGCAAAATTAGTTCTATTTATTGTCAAAAGTTAATTAACTGAAATCTCGGTGACCTTCGTGCTTGTGGGTTGTAGTAAGATATAGAGATATTTCGTTTATTCTTTGGCAGGGATTATATTGCAAATAAAAATAGTTTTTCAATTTCAGTGGACTTTTATTCGGAAATCTAAGCTTTATATTGAACATCTTGTTTGATTATCTCATCTGTTTCTATTATATAGGTTAACAATAATATTAGTATATAAGTTTTATTGTTATGTTTATTTCGTTTTCAATCTATGTGCCTCTTTTTGTACGTGGCCTTTTTCCTATATGTACTATTTCAGTAGTAGTAGTAGTATCAGAACCAGTGATAATAACACCGATTATATATTATTAATGATCACGCTGCCTGACTGATCGCAAGAGGTGTATTTTAGGTATTTTTGAAAGTGAATGAAAGTTATTTTTAAATATTTTACGTTTCCATGACAAAATTAATACTTAGGCAAGGATTTTGCGTCATAAGTTTCATTTTGTTTTTGTGAATTGTGTTGATAAATAGATATATATTAGCTTGATACACTCATCATGAGATTAGCAGTACTCCGATTCGGTTTACGGTCATTGGGTTTGTTGAAAACGCTACTTAGTATGCGTCGGTGTAGATTGACCAATGTTTAATATTGTAGTTTAGTTGTCATAGTTCAAATTATGTGCAATTTGGACCGGTTGTGCCTACATGACAAACTCACAATGAACTTTAGATTTTTGTACGCAGCCTTCTGATGCATGTATATATGCTGCTGTAGTTAGTATGCTTCTTGCAGCATTGATAGCGAGGATAAATAATTTTGTAACATAATGTGCCAGGTGTGGTATTTTCTAGTACATAATGTTGATATTTTGTGTGCCATATCGTGTTTTGTGATAAGTAAATGTGTTTGTTGGTGTTCAAAATTTTCTATTCTGGGCGTAGGTATAAAAAATTGAATAAATACTTCTATTCACCTTATTTTTTCCAAAATTTTCCCTATAAACAAGTAAAATTAAGAAAGGCCATAGTCTGCTTTATATTAAATGTACTAGTACAAATATTTCCTAATATTGTAAAAATTGAAGTTCAAAACAACTGAAATATTTATAAATAACAGGCTGAAGTCATGCATGTAGATGTATACCACAAGGAATTTTATGTATATGTACTTCACTCAAAAATAACTAATCCTCTTTGGGGGGGGTCAGGGCAGAACAGCAGTTTAGTCGTAAAGTTCTAATTTGGGCTATTATGGTCAGCACGTAGTTTACGCTTCTCAGCTTTGACACGTTCAAATCAGTAAAATAACTGCGTTGAGCTTACGATAATTAGAATTGACTAAAGGGTCGAAGTAAACCCTGAGGGGCGGGAATGCGATGCAGACTATGCCGTTCTCGATATGCGAAGCCTTAGTATTACCCTATAAGTATACGCCTATATGTGAGACAGACTAAGTCGGGGTTTACCGCAGCCACTCTAAGCTGTTCTTGTTTTAGGCTCGATTTGCAGTTTTCTTTCATCTGTTCGCATCAGAACAGATCTTTAATTTTGATTAATTTTTGTTGTTTTATTAACGTTATAGCGTAACGCCTCTTAGGATTACTTGTGCCACCTGAAGCATAGCGACACGCATTTGTATTTCGCCACACACGACAGAATTCGTAATTTTCCCAAATATCGACAAAAGTATATATTTTTATTCTGTTTTTTCGCGTAAAAGTAGATTTTATCGAAAAAGCTTATTAAGGAATTTAGCTTATTTATCCTTCTGCATGAACTGAATTGAATTCTGTACATGCAGAACAATAAACTAGGTTTTTATGATTACGACCTTCCAGTCTGCAAGTGGTCAAATTTTAAGACACAACAATTTCTGTATCATGCACCGAGGCGGTTTTAAAAATTTTCAGGTCGGTCATAATAACCATTTTTTTTGATTCTCAGGTTTCCTTGTCTGTACCAAAACTACTTGACAAATGTATAATTTTGTATACCGTTCAGCTAAATAGGTCCATGAGTTAAATTTGTTAAAGAATTAAATTTAGAGTTATACAGATGGGACTCTTTTGTAAATGAGCCGATTCAGCTCGGCAGTGCGGTTCAAACCGTAATTTTAGGCACAAAGGATATGGAACAAAAACTGTCGCTAGACAGTTTTTGAATTGAGTCGCATGGTACTAAATTGTCGCTGTCGTCGCATATGTTAACTTTAGGGGCCGAAGTATAATGCATGCCATGCCGTTCCCTATATACTTAGTCTAGCCTTAACGAAGGTCTCCATATAAGCAATGTAGTAAACTTGAGTCGCCCCAGAACCTCCGCTCTAAGCTGTTCCTTTTTATAACGTTGGTCCCCTAAATATGACATGGGCCCTTTTCGTGATGGCAAGGGGGTAACCCAAAACACTTGGCACACGGCGGTGGTTTGAACCATGATAGTTAGGCGCTTGACATCGAAGACATGCTATTACGCTTATTTTGGCGTTGTTGCACAGCTCTTTGAGCAACACAACTTATTTTACTTACTGCTGCGTAATTTTGAGAAATATTGCTATTTACATATATATATTGGTTAAGTACCGACAACTAGCTTTACTGAGTTTTGGAGTTTGCGGCTCCTTTTGTTTCATGTTCTTGCCATATGGTATTAGAGAATTTAAACAATGGCGCTATACATTATAACGGCTAAGCCAAATTTGTCTCAGTTTTAGCACAGTCTGAGTTTTGATTCTGAGGATGTGATATGTAATTCCTACTGAATCCTAGAATGGCTGTTTTAAGTAAAAAATTATAAACTAAAGACTGATTGAATTTTAGGAAGTCATGTTGAAGTCGACCAAACTTACCCAATCTTGACTCGTTTAGTCTTTAGTTGTAGTTACTCTTTAGTCGAACAGTTTACGTTTTAGACGGTTGAGGGATATTTAATCAAAAGTGGGGTCGCTTTAACGTTTATTAAACAAAGCACATTGGGTATATGTGCATTATATGATTGTAAAAGATTCAACGTTGTGCTTGATTGAAAATTTAGCTGAGCGCTTCAAATTGTTATTCTGATATAAAATTAACCACAATTTTTCACACTATATAACACATAGAAAATGCTTATGCTTAATATATTTAGCATCTATATATTTAGCCTTATGCTTAATAAAAAAACTAGAGTAATTATACTTAATGCAGCATAATTGTGCTCGTTGCAAACTTTTAGCAAAATTTGACAATAAAGTTTTATTAATAATAACTATCTAAGCGTGATTATGCATTTTAACCTATGTGGCAAACATAGCTAAAAAATTTCTTAATATATATTTAGCAATTATATTATACATGCTTAAATTACAAGATTTTTAAATTTTAAGCTTAATTTATGATCATACATGTACTAGGACTAGTTCTCGCCTTAAGGGGTCCCAGGTGCACCACGATTCCCACTGTGGTGCCTGGACAAACCCGGCTTCCACGACTCCAGTGAACCACTAGTTGCCCTAAGGGAACAGCTTAGCTTAGCATGCATGCCAGGACAGGTCTCGTGGATCTAAATCATTACAAAAAGTTCGCCTACTTATATTGCTTATGAGTTCTGCAACATGCGTCGACCCATCGTGACCCACAATACAGCACAACATAACAAGTTATGTGTTCGAAACAAGTCGCTTGATACGTATGCGCACCGGAATTAGCGTTTGGGCACCAAAATAGCAAAAATGACTAAATGAACGTGAAAAGGTCTAACCACCGTACTGGGCTGATCGGAGTTCGCACCGGCTTTATTTACACAATGCCGTTATCCTGAAATAATACACTATAATATTGCATGTGCCCTTGGCCGACCGGATACCCACTACTCGGGTTCATGAAAGTTTCGTTGTGGTGCGAAAATCACTACGCGCACCTCGGGCGGGTGGACCGTGATTTTACATACACATCATGTTGTAGGTAGAGTTTATTTCAATAACGACGAATCATTCTCAAGTTACTGTAGAGGTCACGCTCCACCGGTATCCGGCCGCCCGTCAGGTTGGAATATCCCCTTTTCATACCTTTTTGTGTTCAAAAATTTGGCAAAAACTCGTTCTGTTGCATGCATGCTCATAGGGGTAGGGCGTTCTTCGCCTGATGCTCCGACCGCTATCCTCTGACAGGTTGTCTAGCCCAAGACGCTTGACGGCGCAGCAGGCGCCTAACACATTGGCGCCCGACCCCACCTTCTACCGGCTGACCCCTTCAGGGCTGATGAAGTCGTCCCTTCCTCAAAAATCTGGCTACCCCCCTTGGGCTCCGGACAGTGAGCACGTTCCTGTGATTTATGATGTCAAACATTTTAGGTTTTCATTTAGCATAATTATGCTGAAAAAATAGCATAATTACCCTAGAACAAGTAGCATAAATTCCTACATAATATTTAGCATAGCTTAAGGTCTGCAAGATATTTAGTATAGTTACGCTTGAAAAATAGCATAAAACCGCTATACATTGTAAACATTTAAGTGCAATAACGTAAATGTTTGTGAACAGAGTCCGATTCCAATTAATGTTTGTTCAAACTAAAAATATTAAAACTCAATTAATTAGAGTATCGTGCAATCCACTTTACTACCATTTATATTAGAAGAACTTTATCTTTTACTTCATTTCGATCACTACAATTTCGAAATATAACTCTGTTGAGATTACAATTTTATGAGCTGTTCAATTTCTGAAGCATCAAATTAATTAGAAGTACCGTATTTCAACTTTATTTAGTTTTACACGGTCTGTTTCAATCGAATTTTCTCGAACCTCATATGAGACTTTGGACGAAATTGATATCTGAAACGAACGAGATCTTTAGGTATTGAATATTTAATAAATTTCGCGAAAGCTCACACACTATAAACTTCGACAGATTTTGTCAAATGTATTAATTAAAAAGAATATTAATTATGCCTTGCAAATATTAATGTTTTACTTGGAACGCCTTTCAAAACGGCCGCTCCACAGGGAGATATATCGGTATAACAAGATGAACCAGCATAGTCTGCACATCATTTTAATGCCTATTTTTTTAAATATTTATAGTTTACTTTGGCTTTTGCATATGACAATTGATCTCTTTTGGACTATCAAAGAAATGTACAATATTGTGTTTGTTATTTTTCAAGTTATAGTAATTGTAAGGGCGCAAACGCGAAAAAATCTGGACTGGATGGTGCGCAGTACGATCGAGAAAAAATCTGAGAAGGGAAAAGATATAGTATATCTTACAACCATTGTACGGTTGTAAGATATACTATATCTTATGCATGCATATGCATAAGATATAGTAGTAACATGCATACCATATGTTCATGCATGTTACTACGAGTTTATATGTACATACATGCTTAATCAACTTTGTAGACTTCTACGGTGTTTCTAGCTGTCCGCCCTCCACACATATTTCTCTGTATAGATACGTATTGATTGATACATAACTGACAAACTTGGACAAATTTCGGGGGTGTGTCAGAAATATTTTAAAATATCCATATTTGATTCCGACATATTTGTGTGGAAGGGGGACGTCCTTACATTCTCACGGTATTTGTGCACATGAGTGACAGCTATTAAGCTAAGTGTAATAGATATTGTATTGCTATGAACATATAAATTCAGATGAAATAATATTATTCTTAATGGGACGGATACATTGAATCTGTAATATTTCATATTAACATGCGCAGGGAGTTTATTGTATTATTCCCGCAACTGGTGCCAAATTATACGCAGCTTACCTAACACATACGTTTACAATGCACTTGGAATAGATTAATGTAAGTACTATTTAAAGTCATAAGCATGGATTGTTTATAGCAATTAATTAGCTCTGGCATTCCAATGCGAACTAGTACATGCTAAGTGCCTCGGTTGGCGAATCCCTAACAATTGTGATTATTCTGCTTTCAATGATATTTGAAAAATGAAAAAAATACGATCATAAAAAACAAAGAAAAACCACAATTTATTTCATCAATTTATTTTCAACGGGAATAATATTAATACATAGGCCTTCAGGGTCAACCGCACGAACGTGAAGAAAATCTGGGGGACGGGATGGGATACAGTACAATCGTATAATTCCGAGGGGAGGTTAAACATAGTACATCTTGCCACAAACGTGCGGTTATGTCGTGCTGGTTACTATGAGTTTATATATACATACATGCGTGATCAACTTGCTACATTTCTGGGAGATCAACCTACGTATCCTGTCCCCAAGGCGCATATCTCTATATACATATGTACATAATTGATCAACATAGAAAATTTTTGGTGAGGGCGCCAGATATATTCCTAAATAAACATTCATGACTTGCTAACTTGCCCTATTTCTGGGAGGCGACCTATATGGCCGTCCCCAGGCATATATCTGTGGGGACATTTTTATCTACCTTATAACTCGTAAACGTCAATTTTAACGTAGCTATCGATAAACATTTGAGATATATTTATCGCTTAACGGATTAATGAAATATAACCGAAATCTACAATGAACTGATAAAATACTTGAAAATAGTTTTTAATCAAGGAAACAGTACCAACATGCACGGATGAAACGCATTCTAAAAGTTTGACGCTTCTAAATTTCTTACAATTTCGTTTTGAGTTTTGAAAAACTGTCGTTCGTATTTTATGCATGGTTCATTCGAAAATTTCAATGAACAAATAATTGTCAACCGCTTTACTAACTCTTTCATGCCCAACTCTAGCACTTGGCATCAGCGCATGTTGCGACGCGTAGTACTAACTGAGTATTATCGATTGACTTTTGTTTGCACGCGCGTTGTTATTCCCTATCACAGGTTAGTTTCAAGGAAGCGATCACTAGCGCCCAGATAGCTCAGTGCTTTACGTATGCGGTTTCCCTGAAGCAGCAGAGCTTGAGATTGTGAAACATGGCACAGTACAGAAATTAGCTCGGGCGTTAACTGGTTAATACTACTATAGGGTCAAATCTTTGCATTGTGTGTCACGGTTGATTATGCTGGAAACTAACAGCATGTTTGTACTCGTCTACATTATTGTGTCTGTAAACATCAACTAATTTATACGTTACTATAATGTCGGCTCTAAAATGAGACTGTAAAAGTCAATAGTTGACATATGAAAGTAATGACATCATACATCGTTCCCAAGCCTCCGCATGGACACCTATGCCTAAAAGTTTTTTTAAATTTTTGTTCTGCCTTTTTTGCTAGATTTTTACAAACATTGCAGTGGTTCTTTCGAACGAACCATAAAAAATCAGGCGTTGTTACGTGGTTAATGAGATTATAACCATTGTGCCACACGGCTGGTGGGACAGTTAGAAAGAAGTGGTTTTCACAGGAGAAATTATAGTACAAGCATGGCTTGCTTTTAAGATTTATTAACAAAACGTTATAACATAGTTTATATAGTGAAAACCGTGCATACAAATCTCTGAGATCACGGCAGGCTATGTAACAAGTAATTGTAGAATAGGTAGCAGTGCGTTTGAAGAATTGTACGTACGTGCTACAACTTACATATACTCTTGCAACATATCATATTAATTAAAAGTGTGTGTATAAATGTCTGAACTCACTGTTCAGCAGTAGCATAGTTAAACGTAATGTGCTTTCAAAGGGTTTCTTCTCATAGTTGCGTTGCTTTCCAATCTTTCAGACTCCGGCTTAGCGAACTCGTCAACTTGTCACTCCAGTGCATACCAATGTTTGAGCGAACCATTAGCTATTTCACAGCTATTATATGCTTGAAATTGCGTGTACTACACCTACAAGAATATTGTTTAAAATTGTTTATCATTCAGCAATGCGAAGTGACCGTTTGGTACGTTATAAACGCAGCTGGAGACGCAAAATATATACATGTGGTGATGTTTTATATATATAATTGCCGTAGTAATGTGTTACATTCATTATGTACAGCTTATAAATGTACTCGGTTTTGTAACAACGTTTGTGGGCGCATTTCTTGTTTACTAGAATCTATAATCATTATAAGTATATATAAGCATCTATAATCTATAAGTCATCACATAAGAGAGAACACAACAGCGGACTACCCTTGATATAAAATTGGAGTCTATAACGTTCGATTGAAACACTCTGAGCAGCGGAGGTCGCGAAAAGTATTTCGTCTGTTCGAAAACATTATAAATCCGTCAATATCATGTTTAAATAAACACATTATTTTTCCTACCTGCTAGAAATGATGACATCTATGTGTTTATGTCAAGGAAATTCAGTTCACACCATACCGTTATGGTTTACTGCCGGACACTGACAACCCCCGGGCATGCAGGAGATTATAGACATTTGTTACTACATGACAGGGCTCCACACTTTCGTGATGAACAGTTGTTTTTAGGCCCACCACTTTAAGGTTTTCCTCTGCCACAACGTTCGTAACAAATAATGAGGTCTCGTTTTCAACCTTGGTCGATTTGTGTTCGGAACTTGTTACGTGCACAAAGTCCAATCCGAAGCGTAGACAATCTTTGATAAGGATTTTAGATAATAATAATTTATGTTGATGTGGTAGACAAACGAGCGGTGGAATACAAGGATACATGATTAGATTTGATAATATTTATACCAATTAAAATTAAGATAGCAACTAACCACCTTTTTTGTAACACTTGATAAAAAATCCACGTTTACTTGTTCGCTGAAAGACAGAAAATTCGCTTGGGTGTAAATGCTAGCCGAGGATTAGTGATTTTTGGTAAGCCATTGAGAGATCATTGACGGGTTGCCAGCTTTGAATAAAAACTTATCTTTATCTGCGAAGAAATTTAAAAGAGCTATGATAACAGAAACGAAACAAACTTGTACCTTGCAAATTTATTTTTAGCGAATATCAATTTCCTTACTTATTGATCCAAATACGGTATAATTTCCTTCGCAAACATATTGATGTTCTGCATAAGTCAAAATAGTTTTTCTATTACTACAAACTGCTCTATCTGATATTTTTGTAAAAATAATTAAATATGATTATTGGTGACACCAGGTTAAGTTTGATTTCGTACTATAGCTTTTCTTTTGATTATCAAAAAGTGCAAAGTTTGATCACACAATATTTCGATACTCACAGTTTTCCGTTTGAATAGATTATCAGCTAAATTTTGTTATTTTTTATTATTTGCTTAAAGCAAAATAATTTGTGTCGTAGTTGGTTGAAAAAGTTAGCAAAACTACATTGATTTTTACTAGTACAGCCTACAAATTTCATGCATTATTTACGTTTAAATCTTCAAAAATGTTTATTCTCATACTAAGTCCGCTTCATATTATAATCTGTTTAGAAATTCAACAGCTGAAAATCATTAAACTTGAGGTAGCCAATTTGATTTTTTACAAAGCAACCTGCGCGAATGATTAAATGTACTGTAAAAACAGGGCTTCAGTTGCGTAATGCCTGACGGCATGGGATATTAATCGTGAAAATCACTTACGATTAGCACAATTCACTTATCATATCACTCTATTAATGTATTAAACAATCCGAACTTACATTTGTATGGGAAATATACTCAAAGTATTTTAATATTAGGTGCTGCAGAATTAATAAACTACTAAATTGCCCACAAAATGTTATAAAAAACTCTCTTGGCCAGTATATAATATAGTAATATATAGTAGCTGACAATGGTGTTCCACCATAGAGAACAAAACTAATATTCTTATTAAATTTAAATATAGTTTTATGAATTGTACAATGTCAACAATTACTACAGGTCAGCAAGTTGCCCAGGACTTCTGTGCTCGTTACAAATTACGAGGACTTCTTAGAGCGCGTTGATTAGGACTTGACAACAGAATTAAAGACAAGCGTTGCACAGTTAGCCCATTTCACAGCATTACGTGTGCATTCTCTAGCGTGATAATTGTAAGGAACAACACCTCATAATTATTATCAGCAGTATTTAAAAAAACTGAGAATTTGAGGATTGTGCTATCAGCATGAATGTAAACATTAAAAATGCTTCCCTTGGTGATTCAATAGTTTTTTCCGAAATAATTTTGGCACATTTTTTCTGTAAACGGGTGGTTGTACTTTGGGTCCAAATAACCCCGAGGGCTTCCGAAATTCTCGCGGTAACCTAAATAAAATTTAAATTCCGCTATTTTCACTGAAATCTCCGATGCTCCAAATTTAGGAAGGACGGACATTTAGGAGCGCAGTAATTTCTTAAATTCTTGTTGCAGTTTCAAATATTCTAATTTCCCGTACTACTGTGGGAACATAAGTAATCTACGCAGTATAATGCTTATGCTTAGCTCAATAACCTGACATTCTAAATACATGCGGTTATAAATGGCTTAATAGCTTAATCTTAATAACTAAAAGTTTAGGTGTATTACCTAACTCACGGAAACATAGCGTCGAAAACTAAAACATGCAGGATAGCATGAAGCATTGGCTCCCGAAGTCTACCAGACCGCTCAGATGTTTAGTAAACACAACAAAGAACTCCCATTGCAGTATGTAGATGTGAAAACTTCATTCGCCCGAGTTCGAATTCCAACAGATGCGACCTAGCAGGGCTTAAAGGTGGCAGCTCCGGGCCGGACTAGACTGACCGTTGTATAAAACCGTACAAGCGGCCTTACGCTGTTAGATCCGAAGCCTAACGCATCAAATTATGCAATGCATGTGATGCAAGATTTGTAGTGTTTACTACATTCGTACACTATAATAAATCACTACAGTTTTTTCGAAGTTGAAAATGAAAAAATCTATAATAAAGTGATGTTGACTAAACATCTGGAACTTTGGTATATATATTGAAACTGGGGTTGATCCGAAAATGTTCGAACCAATGTAGAGACATTGGAGTTTCTAAATATTATGGAAGCAGTGATTGAAATCTATATAATGTTTGTCTGATCATAGTGGGATTCCGCGAGGATGACCTGGTCTTAGGTGGCGGTGGAATGCGCGTTGACTAAAACAACTTTTAAGAATATTAAATATCAAATGTTAAAATGGCTTTCTACGTTCAGTTGCATTTACAACTGTTTTTGCGGCTTTTCATGTCTGCCCGATTAATTCTTTTGAGTCTGTCCGATCGCTAGTTGTACATTGGCGCGAACAATGTAAGTACATATATCAGTTAAGGATAGCATTACTAGTAACATATAATTAGTGTATATATATTAATATGGATTTAGGTACACTGCTGATTATTACCTGTATGTACGTTTTTTGATATTCACTATTTTTCAGGGTGACAAAATAGATACAGCATACACAGCGTAGATAGAATCATCACATGAGTATATTATGCATCATTTGCCTTAACATGTGTACCTAGGGCCGAATTCTGTCACAGAGCTTATTCCGGCTAGTGACAAAAACGCACAGCCACATCCGGCTATTCATAAATAAAATAAATAGCTAAGCTATTCTAGTATGTCTGTACGGGTCGGGAGTGGCTATGTCTGAGGATTTGATAGCAGGGACGGGCTACTGAAACAATATTTATTACATTCAGTTTAGCAGGTTGTGTCACATCAAAAATATTTAGCTCTAGGCCCAAATAAGGCAAGATTGGTAGTAATTAACACAAAACGCATAAATTCAGGTAAAATAATTACGTAAAAAATCGCTATTTTCAAAATTTTTGTTTAAGCTTAAGCTCCTTCTACAAGCCAACCTAGTAGCTATGTAAAACATGCTTTTTCATGAATGAAAATTCTGATATTGTAACCGGAAGGATGTTTTACGTATATATGGTCATAACTATCATCAATTTCCATTGTTTAGCGATTTTCCATTGTCGTCATATATTTCTGGCTTTTAGAGCCCATTCCGGCCTTTGTGACAATTTATCAGCCATACTTTCCTATTAGATAAATATATTCGTAGGGTCTGGCTCGGCCCAAAAAATGTCACACTGGCTGACTGCGGCTAGCCAAGCATGGCTTTAGAGCCGTGACGGACTGTGACAAAATCCGGCCCTGCTGCACACATCTTAAGGGAAATGATGCATTATTTCTGAAAAAAAGTTTATTATGAAGCCTTTTCAGAACTTAAAATTGGATCGTGGCAGCAGTTAGAGATGGGGCGAGTGGAGAAGAGCCGCAGAAATTTCTAGCCAAGCTAAGTAACATCATGCCAGAGCCAAGCCAACCTGAGCCGTATCATCGTGCAACGGACCGTAGATTCGAACCTTGAAATTTCGTCTCAATCTCATCATAACCGCACAATGCTCAATATAACGAATAAACCTGATGAATGATTGTGATAACTATACGTCTGTTATAGGACAGTATAATATTTATAAGAACATCATATAGAATTGATAAAATGATACAAAGCATGCACCGGCAGCACTAAATCGGTGCACTTTTTACACATTTAGAAAAAACAGACAAGAACGAGCTGTGTTTTTAAATTTTAAGAATATTAACTTTTATTTTCAATATCATTTCTGATGATATGGCATCGTTGGAGAAACTGCCAAATAGATGAAACTATCAAATATAAGTCCACGATAAACAGTCATATTTTGTAAATAATTTTCTATCCAACTAATGAGGACATGTAATTTTCCTATGGCTTGTTTATGATAACCAAGTTGATTTAAATATAGATAAATATGTTGTTGCTAAGTCAGTGCTAGAATAGTGCTAGATTGCCTTTAATTAAAATCAACTTTTAATACGTCACGTTTCAGGGTGTCGTTCATTCTTTCAATTGTGTTCCCTCCAATTACGATATCACTATAATTGCTATCAATGTGATCATAGGTTTTTTTAAAAATTCTTGTTAATTTTACATTTGACACAACCGTTTTACAAAATTATTGATACAAGCCCCCACAAAGCGCATGCAACATAACGTGTAGAGTTCAAAATGTTTGGACATTATGAAGCTTATTTTTCGAACACTGTCGTGCACGTATATTACATTTCCATACAGCTACAGCATATGTTATCGAACAACGTCTGGTTTATACTAAACTTCATTTTCAGGAAACAGTTTTGCACTTTCACGGTTTCCAATGACTTTAAATTGTTACTCAAGAAGCGCTAAAGTTAACAACTACTAGAAAAAACCGTATTTAAAAGCCAATGTCTTCCAATTCATAGAAGCACGCATATTTTTGTGAGATCGTGAAGTTGGTAAATATAAAAATATACATTTACAAACCTGCGCGAAAAATTTTGAATGTTATTAAAATGCCCGAATGTGCGAAATCCTAAACCGTGAATTCTTATATAAAATGAGATGGCTAAGTCAACATGATCAATTATATATATATGATTTTATAATCTATGAATTTGTCCAAGCAAAAACACCGTTTAAGCGGTATGACGTTACCTGCTGCATGTCCATATCAATGAAAAGATCCGAGAGCTATTCAAACTTTGGACAAGCCGGGATTCGAAAATGGGCCTCCGGCTTGCAAGAATAGTGCGCTACTATTACACCACAGACCGCGATCAACTGACGCTGAAGCCACGCTTTTTGCGTAGTAAGATGTTACAATCAAAGACATCATAAATCTACAAATTTCTGTTTCACAACCCACACGCCGGTATATTGATATATAGATAAGTGTTAAGTGGTAAACGTTATACATATGTCATTTAAGAAATAGGATAGAAGCTTTGTGTGTAAAAGAAATACCTATATGGTTAAAAACAATGTCCTAAGCCATCCGAAAAAATATAATGTATTAGATTGAAAACTTCCTGTTTAACTTTACCTTGCAAAAGTGTACCTAAGAAAGCCCATGGTACATTTTAGAGTGGTTTATTCAATTATATTGTGTTTAAAGAGGGCAAACACTACTACATGGTTAATATATAGGCACTATCACCTTAATCTTTGGTGTTCATATGCTTGACCAATGCAAATAATTTTTTGATTGATCTGTTTCAACATAAATTCTGTTAATTACAATTCTATTAGCCGCAAAACAAACAATATTTATGCTGCCATTTATAACATTATATATTACATAATCTTATAGCAATTGATAGGTCGAGAAAATGGCTTATAATTCAAGACTTGAGATGAAAAATATTTTGGTATTGTAGGGTGAATCTCCGCGCACAATCTATACTTTAGTAAAAGCCGCCAGGTACAAAAAGGTTGAAAAATATGGACATATTTGCAAATTATAGTGTTATATTTTACAGTAAATTAGCGCTACACTCGTAACCACATTTAATTGCATGATCATTATGCACCCATTTCGGCCAACTACAAAAAAGACCCGTTTGGGACCGCCACATACGTCAAATCATATCGGGCTTGTTAAATATGTTGGTATATGCCGCTCAAGCTAAATTACTGATCCATATGGAACGAAATACAAGATTCTTAGCTTATAGCTGCATATAGACAACCATATATTACACCCCAGGACTGTTTGAGAAGTTGCTAATCTTCTTCTCGAGGCACTGTTTTCGTAAGTGCATCGGTGTTGGCATATATATATGCTTAAATAATATTAAAACGAAAATAGCAGGAAATTTTGTTATAAACAACCCAGTTTTAACCATAAATTGAATTTTAGATGTCAAAATACATTTCTTTATACCAAAGTTTTGTTTCTGGGTTATCTATAATTCGCTATAATCTTGTTTCAGACTCTAGTGATTTTAGTACAGTTATAATTGGACTGAAATCGGCGAATGCACTGCACAAAATATATCATTACATTATATTGTTATATTTTTGACATGCAGTATCGATTTCGTTTCTAAATTATCAGTTTTAACAAATGAACCATCTGTTTCAGTGCATCCGTAACTATGATTTCAACTAGGAAAGACGGTGTATATATAACTAGTTTATGTTGAAATGTCTGGGTTTTCACAACTGACGGTCTAGTTCCCAAATAATTATCAGTGTAAATATGCCTTCAGTGTTTCTCCGTTTTATCGCGGGCCTGTCGTAATTGGTTCCTTTCTATGTTTATTTGATTATTATAGAGTTGTAGCTGGCAAATTGATTCACATTACACATACCTAATACCTACACCGAACGCTAACCGTGAATAGTTTCCTTCTCAACTCAATCTGTACATGCAGCTATTAATTTACCACTGTATTCCTATCTGGATGCCTTGCTTGCTATAATTTTTTGGTCGTATGCGTTCTAATGCATAGCCCGACCTTTGTCAGGTCTTATATTATACTACATGTTGTGCTACAACATACATAATAGAGTTTAACGAGTTTGTAATTTTAAACTTGGTTAATACATGTATTACTTAAGCTTCAGCGGGCACGGACTGGTTACAAAGGTAGTAGGTATACAATACTAACAGGTACATGTAGACAAGTTAGTTACTAGAATAGACACTTCTCGTTTGAGTGCTAAAGACACTTCCCAATGGTACTGGTATTGCTGCAATGTCTGCTTATTTACTACGCGGATAACCAACAGAGTAAGTTATTCATACCGTAGTTGAATTTTCAAAGACAGAAATGGTGAAATCTAGATAGTACATTTTCTGATGATATCTCCGCAAAGCATAATAATAACAAAACCTGTTTTATACGACAATGCTAAGTCAAACATATTGATGACTATACCCCCAAACAGGCAGAGCGTCCGACGAAGCAGGGTTCATTTTATGCTTCAAAGATTGCGAAATTATACTGTACTCGACATTGGTGTAGTGCAAGTTGCTAGTAATTAGTTACATATAAATGTATAATTTGTATTTCATTTCTAATATCTAAGACAAAGCACAAGATTAAAAAGAAACATAACACTTAAAGAGCAGGCAATAAATAATTTTGCTTTTATTGATGGTTTTAATGTTTGTGCTTTTTTACGGAATTTGAGTGTTTTAAATCATAAGTAGGAAATTTACACTGCTCCTCTTAACAGTGTCACTGACACAGTTTGGGAACCTCACTGGCACGGTTGCGTACCTAACTGATATGGTTTAAGGATGTCTCATTGATAGGGTTTGGTGAGCCTCACTTTGAATTACCGCGGGCAGGGCCGTAGCTATGCTATGTTCCTCCCCCCCCCGAACTGCAGTCAACGCCCCCCTGAGTGCGTCTGAAAAAATTGTTTTGCATTGCGCACTAATTGATGTTTTAATCAGAAAGAATACTATATTATGTCTTCCTCTTAGTTAGAAACAATAGTAGATGTGACAAATTTTTATTTTAAAAAATTTATTTTAAGTTTGAAATAAAAAGGAACAAAACGTATCGACTTGTCATATATAGCCGTTTGGATATATTTTGTGAAACTCTTGCCATACCTAAAATACGAACCCTGGCCACTAGCTTACCGCCCCTCCAGCCGGGGGGGGGGTACGAGGGGCACTAACTACGCCCATGACCGCGGACCTAGATAAAAAAGTCGGGATGTAGGTTGCTGGATGCTTAGAATTAGATTAAAATAAGCTGTTCAGTGATAGCACAGGAGTGAAGCAATATCAAATATTAAAGTGAGTGATATTTTTGGCTTTAAAACGCTTCTACATGTCTGATGAGCGGAAATGAAACGAATACACTGGTTAGATGTTTAAAAGAAAACAAAGTAATAAGTTCTATTCGTTAATATATGTTTATAAATATACATATTCAGCTACATTTTTATATGTGCTTTCTAAATATGTATATACATATGTTCATGTATATATTCATACATTACACCAAATAAAATATTCAATTTTTGTGATCCTTCATAATCTTTGATGCCAAAATTTAAGACTTTATATATTTTCAGTTTTTATTTCTTCTGTTCGCATGAGAACAGATCTTGAATTTTCATTAATTTTGGTTAACAAACTCGTATTTATTTTAGTACTCTTTACATAAACTCCATTCTCGTTAATTTATATATAGTTCTCGAGCTACATCTTTGTTCCTTACTAACAATTTTTTGAAATTTCTAATCCTCGGCAGCAAGCGATGGCGAAGTTCAATTGTAGGACATAGCTTGGCTGCAAAATATTATTTCAGACGAAATTTCGCTCTAGGGTAGACGTAAGATAAGCTATTCGGGATATAAGTTGTATATTCCACATAACTAATAGTTAACATCTGTCACTGCCCTAAGAATACCTAAATCTAAATTGTTTGCAGTGTTTTTCACGTTGTGTTATTTTGGAGCCCAAAGTATATATGCGACGAGCATTGCCTTTGTAACATACCGAACCGATGTGTCGATGTACCCATTCATAATTATTGTCGCTCACTATTCGTGTTCTTTTTAAGAATTAAGAGTGAGAACGAGTAGAGATTTGTCTGCGTGGTCTGGTCCGTTGGAAATCAAGGTCGGCGCGGCCCGGTGTGCTCTGGAGCTATGACGTATCGGCCCAACCAGCACAGCCTGTGGGAATCTAGGTCAACCCAGCCCAGCCGGACCGACATGTTTATAATTTGGTATCGACTCGCTCGATAAAACGAACAAGCGATATACATAATGGTATAAAATAAAACATAAACTGAGCTCGATAAATGAATCTTGACACGAACTCTAGCTTATTGAACTGTGTACTAATCATTCGATCTTTGACTGAGCTGTAGCAACGAAATTTTTTTGAGAGAATCTTGCCCATTGGAAATCGTGGTTGACTCAGTGCAGAATCTGCTACATTTCGGATCTCGGCCCGGCGCGCTTTTATAGAGGAGTGTGAGCCCTCCTGGCCTCGGCCGCGTGCCGCGAAGGAACAGGCCCGGCTGCGGATCGAAATTCTGACCTTCACCTCTATTACGAATTTACCACAGACCATGTCATTTTATAGATCAGTAATGAATAGACATTTAGCATTTCTTTAATTGCGGTCTGAGACACGACTGTGCAAGCATAAGTTCACTTTAACACCTTTGTGTTTAATCCAACTAATTATTCAGTGTATCATAGCTGTCGAAGGTCCGTCGATCTGATTTGTTTAGGCTTCATTTGTGTGATCCTTCTATTGAGGCTTTAACTTCATCTAATTCACTACAACTGCAAAGAACGCCTTTTAAGTGTGATTTCCTACAGAGACTAGTTCACCCATTAGTTCATTACATATGCAAGGTATTACAATACAAATGGTCATACACAAGAACAGACACTTACGTTTATAAGCAGCACGATATAATTCCAATTGATTATACGCAGAGAACGCTTGAAGATAAATAAGTCCAAACTGTAAATCCCATATATATTATTGACATGTTAAAATATACACTTACCTCGTCTCATCAGAAACCATACCGACTTGTGCCCAGATGAATCCCAAGAGGCAATTTCGTTCGTCGAGCAATATCAATTCTTTTTGAAAATTTCATGGCTTTTATCCTGAAATCATCGAATGATAACTTAATGGATTCCCCTCGAGATTCTTGCTGTACACATACCTGTTAGCATCGAATGAGGACTAAGAAACATCGACTGCTAAAATATGCAAAAAACACCATCACATTTGTCGCGTTTTATCCCGAAATATTTTGGTGTAAAACTTTCATGTAAGCATCTGTGACTTATATACATTTATTCTGAAATAAAACATTCATTACTATTAATGTGGAAGAACAACGCTAATATATTGTCCAACTGCCGGCGGACAAATGTACTAAACCAAATGAAATGAAGTGGAAATTTTGCAGGTTTTATAACATAAAGTATATCAGTTTCCGCACCATTATGCCATGGAATTAACAAATTTTTGGATCCATAACAAAACAAAAGAATATAAAGTACCGCTAAAGAAAGCATAAACGAACGAAGTATTAACAACGTTCATTACACCCAGATTGTTGATTATACCCATGCAATAAGGGATATGAAGACAGTTATAAAAACATTCAATTACGACCCCATCCAAGATGGCTGTATTAGAACAAGAATAGCATAAGGTTTACGCAAAATAATGAGTGAGAGAGACATGTACACGCACTAGGCAGATACTGCACACGCACATCAAAATTTTGTTACCTTAAGTATATTTGTTGTTCCAAAATGGTCGCTTACTTCCGTCAAGCAGCTGGGAATATCTGCATCGGAATTATCTAATTCTATTTTGTCATTACAATCTACTCGTTTTGGGGCAGACAGCTTATCTTGATAGATTGTTATGTCACTAGGGTGGTGAGCTTTATTACCTGTTTGATCCATGACAATAGTAGGCCCAGTAGAGGCTAATCTGAAAAACTGTAAGAACAGCAATCAGAACAACACAATTTTTCCAGCCGCCAAAATAACGACGTATATCCAGCTTGTTATCTTTTGGTTTTCAATTTGACAAATTTTTCTCTCAACGCCGTTTTGTAACGATAAGTCATGTAAAAACAAAAAAATATTTTCCTTTAGGCGAAATTTCGTTAAATTTATTATACTCTTCGTATCTGATTTTATGTTTTCCTTGAAATATTTTCCGACTGTTGCTAAATTAGGCATACTTAAATTATGTGACTCAATTCTCACTGGTAATGCGATAAGTTCACTCTGATGAAAAATATAATTTTCTGAATAACTTTCGTTAATATAGGTTAAAAATCCACAATCGTTTTTACGAACCGGAATATTTATCTCAGTTAAGGTCATACCACATCTACATGATAGAGAAATTATGCACTGGGAGCATGATTATTTTTATTTTGGAACTTTCCCTCGCAAAATAGTCGTCAATCTGAAGGTACCGCTGACATAAACCAAAAACAACCTGTTAAGTCAAGTCCTGGATTTCGTTCCTATTGTTCGTAATGACAATATCGCAAACTTGTAAAGCTTGGAAATTTCTTAAAATAACCTCACAAACCTTACTTGTCTATGGAACAATCGGAAACCCTGTAGGACATCGTAAAAATCTTGTACCAATATAGTTGGTGGTCTGTTCTGTTTTCAATAACACGAATTGCGAGCCAACGCTATTAACACCCAATATGGCGTACTTAGGGCTCACCTGTAGGTATGCAACATTCCCTAGACCCAATTGATAATAGATAAGTACCCAAAACCAATTTCCATATTTTCCTTTGCAATGGGGACTTTTAAACCCACAATTAAATTATTCTTACTAGAATATGCAGCTTTTAATATGGGCATCATATAATTTTGGTCACCTCAATGGGATTATACATAAGTCGAACACCATCTTAGAAATTTTCTCGCTAAGGGATTGTAATATCTCCTTCAAACTCATAGGAGGTATAATATCAGTGGAAATATTTCCTTTTATAAATTCCCTGATAGAATTTACTAAAGTATACATGCCCTCAATTTGTTCCATCCACTAAAAGAAACTTGAGAACCACCTAATTACGTCTGAATTAAAACTTTATTCCACGTAACCCAACTGCACCATTGGATTCAGAGTTAGACCCAAAGTACTAATAGAGCTTCGGAAATGTTCTTGTACAACCCCTGGTTCATCATTAAATTGAAACTACATTAATCTTCGTCTTGAAACCTTTTTGTTACTAATTTAGACAACGAAATTAAACGATCATTTACACTTATAACTTCCGAAGATACGCCACTTATCCTGTCATTCAAGAAATGCAGGCCGTTTCTAACTTTGCTAGCTTCGGCTCCTGCTCCCAAATTACACCCACAGAATATTGATTCGATAAAGCATACGAACCCAGTTAACACACCTCTTTTATTTCGACGATTAAATTTAGGTTTTGTAAAAAATCCTTACATTTTCGCCCAAGTTCTGTAGTTTACTCTTAGCTCTTTTATAGGTTGTGGTAAAGGCCTTATTCATATCTACCGACATGTTACAAAATTGTCTTAACAAGAAACCAATCAAATCTGAGACATTTTATTTGTCTGCGTTAAAATACGGACGGAATAGCTCTGCATATTGAACCCTAGGTTGCAAGGGGATTACAATATGATGTTCAATAAAATCTTGGGCATTGTGTAAAATTCCCTCCCGTTTAAACACTATCGAAAAATGTTTACTAATTTTTACAATCGAGTTCGCGGGATATGCACTATTAGAGACATAAGTATCACAAAGAATTTCTGCTGGTATTTTTTAAAAAGTTTGCCCAAGATCATACGGATATTGTTTATGTTGTTAGGATTAAGTTTGCCATTATAAACACAAAAATTGCCGGTGTCGGTTTAATAGGTATTTTCATAATAGCTTTGGAAACTGTCAGTTTTTCGGTCACATAATTTTCTTCTTATATACATCAAAATTTTACCCAGCCAGTTGTTTCCAGTATGCTCTTGAATGTTTGAAATATTTTTATCCCCTGCCGTCAGTCAACATCTCCATATTTTGTCTAAACTAGCTTCGCATAAATGCTTATGCAACGTTTACGTTACAAAGACCCCCATAAAAGCTTTGTTCACACTGAGTGTTTCTACCACCATCAATTATATGGTGTCTTAGACACCATGGTATTCCTGATGGTATTTTCAGATAGTATATATAGGTATTGTAGTGTCGGTAATAGTGTGGTGTAGACTACACCATAAAATTGATATGGTGTTAGCTACACCATGCTGTTATTTGAACGCCTTATACAATGTGTCTGTGGATGGTGTCCTTGACACCGTCAGTAATAAACAATACGCAGACTTAGCCGCTATAATAAAGTTGATGGTATTTCATACACCATCTATTGCATTATATGTGTAGGTGTATAGCGTATACTACTGGATGATGTGGTCTAGACCATTGGAGGACAAAACTTTCACATAGGGTTCCTTTATAACGTAAACGCCGCATTATTTTCAGTACCTATTAAAAATATTTCAGGCAGCTTTTCTGTACAAATTTTAGTGTATTAACCTGTAACATTATATACCACGCCGTCCCAGACATAATACAAGCTTTACTATTCCTACATCCGTTGATGGACTGTTTTGCAATTAACTTTTGTCTCTTAGAGTTCATTTCAATGTATACCGCATTGGCTGCTTCGTAATCGTGAGCATGATACACTAGCAAAACATATAATATTCTTCAGGAAAGTTAAATTCATTCCGGTTGATTTTCCCTCCTGCTAAAAACGATTGGATAATACATTATTATTTCCAAAAACGTCAAAACTACATCAGGTTCCTCTGTAGGTCCACGTAGTCGTAGTTTAGCTTATATCTGAAATGTATGAACTTCCTTTATGTACACATTCATGACATATATCTACACATACACATTCACAGCAGACATCTCTCACCCTGCTGGGTGATGTTTTATCACATTTTGGATTAAACTTAGACTCACCTCATCTTCTGGAACGGGCCCAGCAGGATCCGCTCAACCTCTTGTCATTGACTGCACGCAGGCTTATCATGGGCAGTACTTTTGGCTACCAATTCCGACGCTCGGAGGAATGGCGTCGATTTCGCCGCCTCCGGCATGTGGTACCACTCGTGCTCACTTTCTGATCGAGCCAAGCACCTACCAATACCACAGTACAATTTGAGTTGCATGACACACAGTGATGGTCTGCCATGAGACAGCGGTTTTGTCCAGGACCTCGATGTCATCCATCGATAACATCTCAGACAGTTTGATCCACTTGGGACGAGCATTCTCAACGTTGTCAAACTGTCCCTGTTCCCTGTTGACTAACATTTCACTCACGTCATAACGTAGGGCTATTGTCATCTCCACCGTATATCATTTACCCATGCCCATATCAACAAAATGGAGAAGATTCTCCTGATTGACGAGACGCTGCAAAAAGCTAAAGGTATACGGGCCAAAGTCGACACACTCATGCGGCAGTATAACGTTACATAATTCTACGCGATAACACTGGGGTGGTGTGTTTACTAGGAGAGGGTGAAGAGGCATTTCGTATACCTCATCGATGTCATACAGATGTCGTCTTTCAACGTCAACCAACCATACGTTATACTGTTCTCTAGCAGGAATAGAAGTAACCTCCCCACTTAATGCCTGTCCCGCGATCACTACAATAACGTGCTTATGGTTCCACATGTCCTTCTCCTACAGGGCAACCAGCTTGTCCACCTGTGGAAGACAAGAATTTATCAGATACATATAACACTTCTCCCTTACTAACGAGACCCATATAATTTTGGGTAGGTCTGCAGCTTCCACGATCGCCCGATGTATGGCACAGAGCCTATAAATTTCCAATCTGGATATACTCACCGTAGTCCACAGTGTGATCCTAGAGGCATCCTAGTTTCTGCAGGCTGATGTGTTCTTGTGGAAACCGCCAAGTTCGGTTTCTGCCATATTTTTAGAACAGAGTTTCAAGATGATAGGGTCAAGATTTAAGCATAAGATCCATCGCTCGTAGTCAATCTTCAATAAGTGAATTTTCTGCATATTAAGCAATGTACACTTATCACAGTCAGAAGTACGTGAGTGCTTAGCAAAATAACTACTGTACACTGTATTATTTGTTTTTACGATATGTGATACCTCACAACGTTCATTTCGCTTAATTGTTTTATCGAATGCGTCGGTACCATCATATGGTAACTTCTCATTGTAGTAGATCATAGCAATGGTTATGAAATTTCCCGATGATCTCACTCTTAAATTTTGGAAATAGCACATCATGGCAGAGTGTGACTACGACGTAGAAGCATCATTGTCCATTATTCTGCTAGCTAATATTTCGTTATGTTCCTTTAGTCGGGTAATTTCTGGCTTCCAATCGCCTACTTGACCAGCATATCCTGAAGTATTCCCTCGACGAACATCAATCGACCATACGGATGGCTCTGTTTCGTTAGATATTAGAAATTCCTTAAGCGATGCTCTAACTAGCTCATAACTTTTCTGAATCGCTGGAGGGAGAGCTACCCATTTCCGCGCGGCTTAATCCTGTAAATACACAAGCAGCAGCCGTGCCATTTCTCCATGGCTCCATTCATTCGCCAGGGCTATCCTCTCAAATGCGCCTAGCCACTCTTTAAAATCATCACCATAATTTCCGCTGTATAGTGCAATATTTTTGATCTATATCGCTCGGTGTCCATAACGATTTCCATGATACGATTCTCGGATTGGGATCCACCCGGTGTCCCCTCAATACCCCCTGGCATTACTATGGGGATTAGTTGACTTTGCTTTTGACTCGCCGCGGCCACCTGTATATCACCGATAGACTTTGTAAATAAAGGCCTCCGAATTCGGATAATCCAGATTTAGCTCAGATTTTCCCTATAATTGAGCAGCTTTTGTTCCTCGTTCCGTGCTTGCGGCACCAAAATGTAGCCCGCATGAGTCTTAACTGAGTTTGGGGTCTAATAATTATACCTATGCACAGTTGTCCAAATTCAAATTACAACTGAATTGGTTTTATTTGTGGGGTCCTTCCATTGAGGTTTTAACTTCATCCAATGAACTACAACTGTAAAGAACGGCTTTCAAGTGTGTTTTTGTACAGACACTAGTTCACCCATTAGTTTGCTATACATGTAAGGTATTATAATAAAAATAGTCATAAACAAGAACAGAAACTTACATTTATAAGCAGCACGATATAATTCCAGTTGATTATACGTAATGAACGCTTACGCCAATTTGATAAGTAATTGTAGCGGAATGAGGCCCTAAGCTTACGATGCAAGCCTTTAAATACCATCATTCTAGGAACCGGATCAAACATGCTTCTAAAATCTCCCTAAGCCTTTATATTTTAATATAATTGTTGCCATGATAATTATTCTTAAGATTTTACAGAAAATTCAGCACACATACACACACGTTTGCGCAAATGTAGCCCTATTACTTAAGGTACTCAGGGGCTGCACACAATTTCGATATGTAACCACACTCTAGCCCTAACACACAAATTTTAAAATGCAATATTATTTTACACTATCCTATAGTTATAATTTCAAGCATCTATGAAATTCTTATGGCCAGAAATGACCGAGGGAATGAGGTCCGTAACTCCTTAACGGGAGGGTCAATTGTTACCAAGTTTGGTATAGATAATCTACAGCGTACCCCTTAGATTATTTGGCATCAAAATCCCATTTTGAACCAGTCATCCCCCATGACCACTTTAACACGATTTCTTTAGTTCTTAAAAATTTTATTTTACTCTGCTGGGAAAATTTGATCTGAAAGTTATTGTGGTTTTCACATTACACATATTACACATATTACACACGGCTCACATTTAATGAACAAAACAAACCGTTACACACACTTTCATAACATATATAAAATTACACGTATTATACATGATTCATACGTAATGAGCAAAAAACAACTACACATGAATTATACCGTCATAAGCACACGAAATGTACGTATAAAATAAACAGATTACACAACACATACATATTATATACATGATAAATAGATGACGCAAATCCTATATTTTTTAACTGGAATGGTTCCCATGGTAGTTCATGACGTATAGCGGTTATGGGCACTATATAAGACAATACCAAATAAGGGAAGCAACTTCTCTCATGTGAAGTGAAGTTAACGGCTTCAGTCCGTCGTAGTTGGGGTTCACGACTTAAAACGTCCCCGTCTTCACATGAGGCAATTTGTTCCCGAGGCCCTACATGGTTACAAATATACATTTCAAATATATTTCCGTCGTTTTGTTGCAATTATTCTGACTTAGAATCCTATTAAACTAGTGAAGCTCTCTTGCGAGCCAGAATTCGAGTGGTTAGAACAATCCCGCAACGACTGTTGTAGGAAGCGCACACAAACAAAGCCTACACACAGTACGCAGGTGCAGCATTATATAAACCGTGTATGATGAGTCATAGTTACGCCCGCATCTTTTGATAGCCAACGTCTGCAGTACACAAAGCATACAACGAGTACAAGAACAATCAACTAACAATTTAATAATTCAATAAAACCCTAAATTGATCGTGAAAAGAACGTTAAAGAATTCAAACCGACAGTTGAGAAAAATCTCATTTTTCATACCAAGTATGAAGCATAATTGTAAAAAATATTTGCCACACAATATTTTTGATACTCGCAATCAACTTGTTGGCCCAGAAAACCCCATTTCCGACACTAAAACCAAAAATAAGCACACATTTAGGTGCATTTCCCACGACTTTTCACCAAATATGAAATTTGGCGCCAACTATAAGCTTATAGACTCCAGATCTGGAAGTAGTTGAAAAACTAGTTATATATAATTGGAAAGCCCTGGTAAAGCTTCATGGAATAGGCCTAGTAGTTTGCGGATAACTCGTGTACTTATTGAGAAAAGTCGCAAAAATTGGAAGGGGTGCCCGAAAAATGGGCCAACATGACGACATTTTGCCCCATAACGTTTCCCACGGCAAAAAAATTCAAAAATCGGGCTCCGTCACTACACCTAAATCGTCCATTGCGGTTCGAATGAGCTATCTTGCATCAAAATCCGCCCAGCCGTTATCTAGGTCCAAGTGTGACAGACACACACAGACACACGCAGACAGGACCTCCTCAATCCCTCTCGAAAGCCAAAATTGAAAATTCTCGTTCCACTCGAATTCAGTTAGATATAATATTCCTTTCAGCTGACCTGCAAATCAGGGAAACGCCGATTTACACGATCTTTACGGCTTGTGCGGGGATGCTCAATAACCATTTACGTTCGTATGCCGCATGTTACCACTATTAATGGTACAACGGATCTTGATGTATAATACGGCACGTTGTTTAGAGCTGTCATATGCTGCAGAGTATTTAGACGTTGCAGAAAACTTGGGCAAAATAAAGTTAAAAATTTTATGGTTATAGAACATATATATTTAGCGTATGCAAACAATAATTTAGATCATACTAGACAAAGAGTCCTCGTTCTTGACTCTTTGTGTAGTACCATTATCCAACTAAGCCCTAACATAACGACACCGCACCCCCTCCGCCGACCGGTTGAATCTTCCCGCGAGGTTCCAGCTAATCCGTGGGACCTCGGCCCTTGATCATGTATGGTTATCACGGTCCTCTAAACAGCCTATAGTATGAAATTGGGAAATTAAAAAAAGACACTCTTAAGTAGTTGTTATTGATGCATCGTGAGCGACTTTTGTATCTTTCGAAATCAAAGAAACAGCCTTAGGATACGCGCGTCGTACCTTGGTGCCGCAGAACGAAGAGAGTCCTAATAAAAGATTTTATGCTATAAATAACAAAAATTTAGTCATGTAGACGTGTCTTCCATTTTACAACACAAATCTAAGATACGATACGCATATAAAATGCTTGCTGAGATAAAAATTAACATTATAAATAACACTTTAGTTTAGAATTAATAAAACTTCAGTATTTAATCGAATTACAAGGAAATAATGAATTCAATAACAATATTAGCAGCTATAGTAATTGTTGCATTATTGGTACAATTACCAGTTCTTGCAAACAGCATTCATCCAAAACGCAACTACATGGCACAAACCGTGTTTCGACCAGGAAAGTATTTGATAGACAGCTGGCAAAACCATGGATACAGCAGATACAATGACGCGTATAACAAGTATGGAAAGCGTAGCGACGTCTTTATGGAGCCAGATGGATTCAAGCGAAACTACATGACCCAGACGGTATTTCGTCCCGGAAAGCACCTAATTACAAGTTGGCAAAAGCAACCTTACGGTGGCAATTACGGAAACTACAATCAATATCCCAAACGAATGATTAACAGCTTGGATAAAGAGATGGGATTAATGTTCGGATAAACAAAAGAACGATTCTTGTTCTTGCGAAATACCTTGGTGAACGCCAGATAATATATGTTTTACAATAAAATACACTTGACGGTAATCAATTATGCTAGTTCCAGAAAATTGAGGCAAATTTGGTTCTCCCACAAAAATGTGTGCAACTGTTAGCCAATTTATATAAGCCTATTTTAAGCACCGCTTTTTCTATAGTGTTTATGTTTGAATTACATCATATCGCCCGAAAGCCTATAGGTTAGGCGCGAAAACATTTGGAAACAAGGTAGGATATATGAAAGCACTACAACTGCTGTTAGTCACATCTGTGATAACGTTATATATAGGTGTGATGGTTTTCAAGATTAATAGCCAATATCAACCCTAAATTGATCATGACTGCAGTCATATCTATCTTCACTGAGATAAAACATCCGAAATTTACAAACACCTTTCATGCCGAAATGTTTCCGCTCAGTTTTGCTCGTTTTCAGGCGTATTCAGATTAATCGACTATCGAATATCAACTATTAAACCTATATTCACTATAAACAGGGTAAACACGCACTTTATATACTGGCGTTTGGTTAACGTTAATAACTTGATACTTTTAAGCTTCCACAGGATCCCTCCCAGGAACATAGCCTGATCCGCCCTCAGGCTCTGAACCACCGAACCCCTCCCCCGTCGTAGATCGTTTTGGCAAAAATAGGGCATCATGAACAAGAAATGGGAAAAAAAATCGGTAAAAAAATTGACAAAATGCTGGTGAAAATTGGCAAAAATTAAGAAAATTTTTGAGTCCCAAATCACTTTGAAAATTTATTTACGCTGACGTCTCCTACCCAGAGTTCCAGCTGATCTCATGGGGACCTGGAGACGGCCTCCACTACACGCAGCCCATAACCACTCGATATCCCCCTGGGTCTTCTTGGAAATTCGCCTATGTATGTGTTTTAACAGTAACATTTCGAAGCTAATATCTCGGGCATACAAAAGCAAAGTTGGATCCGTTGATTAGTGTTTATCCGCGATATGGCCCCGCCATATCATCATGAAGAATTGCGTCAAAGTTCAATTTCACTACTAAGATATTTCACTGAAATAGCATGCATTATAACCGAAAGCAAAAACAGCAGCAAGATGCTTTTAACAGCGTTTCATTTTTGTACAGTATAGGTATTATTTCCTTTCCAAATCGATCCGGAGAGAATCTATAATAAACTTATCCTACTTCACTGAGTGAAACGCCCGAGAATAGCAACCGCAGTGTAATTCAAATAACAGTCTTTTTCGTCAAACAGTACAAGTTTTATCACTCCAAACTCCATACGTCTCGGGAGCATAGGTTACAAATCACTGGCATTTTTCATTGGACTATACAACTATGATAAATGTAATACCTTGGTAACTTAATTTGTTTCAATTTAACGATTTTTATGCTGTCTTCGTTGCAGTTGTACAAACTCGAGACGATTGCTTTTACATTACTTTAACAAGGTTAGCGCTTGCATTTCAACGGAGAGCAATTTAACAATTGTTACAAAGATGGGCATCGTATTGAATATATATAAGTCGGCATGGCAAATAAACAAAAAATGTCGCAGCCTAGCGGCCGTGATAAATATTAATACGTCTGCCATTTAAGTTTGACAGACATTATATTCTCATTGTATATTGTTACTTCTTGTATGTAAACAGCAACTTAGGAAATTGATTGTGCGCTATATGAAATTATGGCTATT
>JASANE010020007.1:0-18126 GCA_030248225.1 Trileptium ribeirensis | reverse complement strand
TGTAGTATGAAGTGTGGCTTAGTCGTGAAGTATGCAGTATCTTGCGTTGACAGCTGCGCTCAAACGCTTCCACGGTACGATATGTCGCACGTTTACGAGTCCAAGTCTCCGCGCCATAAAGCAACACTGGAATGACACAGGCTTTGAAGACCCTTATTTGCGTCGAAAACACCGATTATTTATATATATAATAGCAAAGTACAATGAATATAATAGTATATATACTGCCCGATGTTTTAACATCTGAGGGTGAAACGGAGCGGACGTAATATCATTTATAAGTTATTTTGTGTAATCACCTGTAACAGGCTGTGTTTGATGCATATACCACCTTAGAACCTCTGGAACCCTGACTGAACCCATTGAAAAACCTAAAACCTCGTCGAACCTTAAACCCATCGAAAACAACTAAAAACGCATAAAGTATTCGAGCTGGTCTCTAGATAACCAAACCATTGTATTCAGCGTACATAAAAACCTCCATATAGGCAATTATTTATGTCCTGTACCAAGCTACTGAAGAAAAACCTATGTCATGCTAATCGGATTCAATAACCCTGTACCTAATGAAAACTTCTGAAAAGACATGAAATATTTGCGCTGGGCTCTAGGTAACCAAACCATCGTATTCAGTCTACCTAAATACCATATAGTCAGTTCTTGATGCCATGTACACTATACATAACCAAACTATGTTCTGGAAATACAGAAGACATACTATGTTCTGAAACTCGGGTACATTGACCCTAAATCCGCAGAAAACCTCTGAAAGGGTATGAAATATTCGTACTGGTCTTTATATAACCAAAGTATCGTACTCAGCATCGGGTAAAACTTATATAAAGTTCATGCTTGTCCCCACTGTTTCTTGTATAGACGTGATGATAGTCTATGGTGATAGAATGGTCGAGTGAATATAACCGGCTATTGTCGTTATTGATCAGCATGTATATACTTAACTGCTAATGGAGTTGCCCAAACTCATACGGAAACAGCTGTTGCAGATAAATTTAGTCAGATATTATTGGTATAACAAGATTTAAGTACACGGCAGAACTGAATTTTACAGCTCGGACAAAAAGTCGACATCTAGTTTCACTCATTGATTCAAAAATGTTACATTTCGGTCTAGGAAAACGTGTTTTGTAAACTCCATAATAACTGTGTCTATAGTTCTTGATGCAAAGGCCAAATTTCAGGCTTAAAATTTAACACTATTGGATTACCGAATCGAAAACTAAACTCATGAAATATATTTTGGAAATTATATCGAAGACTGCAGTACAGTCAATATGCAAAACTGAAACGTTAACCTGTCATGCTATAACCATTTGCTACGGCTTTGAAATTACTCTTAAATACTATTGTTGATGCAATGTGCACCGATATTTCACACAATGTTAAAAAGTACAAACTATGAGAAGTCCGGAGCAGGAGTTGTATTGTCCACTTGTAAACAATAACTTGTTTTAGAAAAACAACAAACTATAAGAAATCGGGAGCACTTAAGTATATATCCTCCACTGGCATACACTAACTCGTTAAAAAAGAACAAAACTTTAAGACACCGGGAGTATGTACCGTATTGTCCACTTATATATACAATAACTAAGAACAAACAAACTATAAGAAATCGGGAGCACGTTTCGTATCGTGCACTGGTATACAGTAAATTGTTAGAAAAGAGCAATATAAGAAGTCGGGAGCACGTACCGTGTCGTTCACGTTTATATAATAACTCGTTAGAAAAAGAACAAACTATAAGAAATTGGATGCATGTATTTTATCGTCCACTGGTATATACTAACTCGCTAAAAATAAACAAACTATAGGTTGTCGGGAGCACACACCGTATGGTCCACTTGTACACAATAACTCGTTAAAAAAGAACAAACTATAAGACACCAGGAGCATGTACCGTATCGTCCACTGGTATACACTAACTAAGAACAAACAAACAAACTATAAGAAATCGGGAGCACGTTTCGTATCGTGCACTGGTATACAGTAAATTGTTAGAAAAGAACAATATAAGAAGTCGGGAGCACGTACCGTGTCGTTCACGTTTATATAATAACTCGTTAGAAAAAGAACAAACTATAAGAAATTGGATGCACGTATTTTATCGTCCACTGGTATATACTAACTCGCTAAAAATAAACAAACTATAGGTTGTCGGGAGCACACACCGTATCGTCCACTGGTATACAATAACTAAGAACAAACAAACTATAAGAAATTGGGAGCATGTAAGTATCCTCCACTGGTATACACTAACTCGTTAAAATGAACAACCTATAAGAAGTCGGCAGAATGTAAGTATCGTCCACTGTTATACAGTAACTCGTTAAAAACAAACTATAAGAAATCGGAAGCACGTAAGTATCGTCCAATGGTATACAGTAACTCGTTACAAAATAACTAACCATCAGATATCGGGTGCACGTGCCGTATCGTCACTGGTATACAGTACATCGTTAATAACAACAAACCATAAGAAATCGGGAGCACTTACCGTATCGTTCACTGGTATACAGTAACTCATTAATAACAACAAACCATATAAGAAATCGGGAGAACGTACCGTATCGTCCACTGATATACAATAACTCGTCGCAAAAAGAACAGACTATAAGAAATAAGGAGCACGTGTCGTGCCGTCCACTGGTATATAATAACTCGACACAAAAAGAGCAAATTATAAGTAGTCGGGACCGCTTAAGTATCGTCCACCGGTATACAGTATCTCGTTAAAGAAGAACAAACTATAAGAAGTCGGCAGCACGTACAGTATCGTCCATTGGTATGCAATAACTCGCCATGAAAAGAACAAACTATAAGAAGTCGGGAGCGCGTATCCTTTAGCCCACTGGGATACAGTACTTGGGAAAAAAGAAAAAACCATAAGAAATCTCGAGCATTTATCGCGTCGTCCACTGGTAAACAATAACTCGTTAAAAAGAACAACCTATAAGAAGTTGGGATCACGTACCGTATCACCCACTGGTATACAGTAACTCGTTAAAAACAAGCTATAAAAAGTCGTGAGCGTGCATCGTACAGCCCACTGGCATATAGTAACTCTGTTAATAAGAGCAAACCATGAGAAATCGAGAGCACGTACCGTATCGTCCACTGCTATATGGTAACTCGTCACAAAAAGAACAACCTATGAGAAGTTGGCAGAATGTAAGTATCGTCCACTGTTATACAGTAACTCGTTAAAAACAAACTATAAGAAATCGGAAGCACGTATCGTCCAATGGTATACAGTAACTCGTTACAAAATAACTAACCATCAGATATCGGGAGCACGTGCCGTATCGTCCACTGGTATACAGTACATCGTTAATAACAACAAACCATAAGAAATCGGGAGCAATTACCGCATCGTCCACTGGTATACAGTAACTCATTAATAACAACAAACCATATAAGAAATCGGGAGCACGTACCGTATCGCACACTGGTATACGGTAACTCGTTAAAAAGAACAACCTATAAGAAGTGGGGATCACGTAAGTATCGAAAAATGGTATACAGTAACTTGTTAAAAAACAATCTATAAGAAGTTGAAAGCGCTTAAGTATCGTCCACTAGTATACAGTAACTCGCTAAAAAAGAACAAACCATCGGAAATCAGGAGCACGTACCGTATTGCCCGCTGCTATACAGTGACTCGTTAAAAAACAAACTATAAGAAGTCGCGAGCATGTACCGTGTCGTCCACGTTTATACAATAACTCATTAGAAAAAGACCAAACTATAAGAAATTGGGTGCACGTATTCTGTCCTCCACTGGTATATACTAACTCGCTAAGCATGAATAAACTATAGGTTGCGGGAGCACACACCGTATGGTCCACTTGTACACAATAACTCGTTAAAAAAAGAACTATAAGACACCAGGAGCATGTACCGTATCGTCCACTGGTATACACTAAGAACAAACAAACAAACTATAAGAAATCGGGAGCACGTATCATATCGTGCACTGGTATACAGTAACTCATTAAAAACAACAAACTATAAGTTAAAAAGAACAAACTATGAGATGTCGGTAGCAGGAATAGTATCGTCCACTTTTAAACAATAACTTATTAGAAAAACAACAAATTATAAGAAATCGGAAGCACGTTTTGTATCGTTCTCTGGTATATACTAACTCGTTAAAAATGAACAAACTAGAGGATGTCGAGACCACACACCATATCGTCCACTGGTATACAATAACTAAGAACAAGCAAACTATAAGAAATTGGGAGCATGTAAGTATCCTACACTGGTATACACTAACTCGTTAAAAAAGAACAAATTATAAGAAGTCGGGTGCGCTTAAGTATCGTCCACTAGTATACAGTAACTCGTTAAAATAGAACTATAAAAAATCGGGAGCACGTATCGTATCATCCACTAGTATACAGTATCTCGTTAAAAAGAAGAACCTATAAGAAGTCGTGAGCACGTAAGTATCGTCCAATGGTACACAATAACTAGTTAAAAAGAACAAACTATAGGAAGTCGGGAGCGCTTAAGTATCTAGCCCACTGGGATACAGTAACTGGTAAAAAAGAAAAAATCATAAGAAATCTCGAGCATTTATCGCGTCGTCCAGTGGTAAACAATAACTCGTTAAAAAGAACAACCTATAAGAAGTTGGGATCACGTACCGTATCACCCACTGGTATACAGTAACTCGTTAAAAACAAACTATAAGAAGTCGGGAGCGCGTATCGTATAGCCCACTGGCATACTGTAACTCGTTAATAAGCACAAGCCATAAGAAATCGGGAGAACGTACCGTATTGTCCAATGATATACAATAACTCGTCGCAAAAAGAACAGACTATAAGCAATAAGGAGCACGTGTCGTGCTGTCCACTGGTATATAATAACTCGACACAAAAAGAGCAAATTATAAGTAGTCGGGACCGCTTAAGTATCGTCCACCGGTATACAGTATCTCGTTAAAGAAGAACAAACTATAAGAAGTCGGCAGCACGTACAGTATCGTCCATTGGTATGCAATAACTCGCCATGAAAAGAACAAACTATAAGAAATAGGGAGCATGTATCGTATCGTCCACTGAATACAGTAACTTCTTAAAAAACAAACTATAAAAAGTCGCGAGCGTGCATCGTACAGCCCACTAGCATATAGTAACTCGTTAATAAGAGCAAACCATAAGAAGTCGGGAGCACGTACCGTATTGTCCACTAGTATGCAACAGCTCGTCACAAAAAACAAACTAATAAATCGGGAGCCCGTATCGTATCGTCCACTGCTATATGGTAACTCGTCACAAAAAAAACAACCTATAAGAAGTCGGCAGAATGTAAGTATCGTCCACTGTTATACAGTAACTCGTTAAAAACAAACTATAAGAAATCGGAAGCACGTAAGTATCGTCCAATGGTATACAGTAACTCGTTACAAAATAACTAACCATCAGATATCGGGAGCACGTGCCTTATCGTCCACTGGTATACAGTACATCGTTAATAACAACAAACCATAAGAAATCGGGAGCACTTACCGTATCGTCCACTGGTATACAGTAACTCATGAATAACAACAAACCATATAAGAAATCGGGAGCACGTATCGTATCGTCCACTGCTATATGGTAACTCGTCACAAAAAGGACAACCTATAAGAAGTCGGCAGAATGTAAGTATCGTCCACTGTTATACAGTAACTTGTTAAAAAAACAATCTATAAGAGGTTGAAAGCGCTTAAGTATCGTCCACTAGTATACAGTAACTCGCTAAAAAAGAACAAACGATCAGAAATCGGGAGCACGTACCGTATTGCCCGCTGCTATACAGTGACTCGTTAAAAAACAAACTATAAGAAGTCGCGAGCATGTACCGTGTCGTCCACGTTTGTACAATAACTCGTTAGAAAAAGACCAAACTATAAGAAATTGGGTGCACGTATTCTGTCGCCCACTGGTATATACTAACTCGCTAAAAATGAACAAACTATAGGTTGCGAGAGCACACACCGTATGGTCCACTTGTACACAATAACTCGTTAAAAAAGAACAAACTATAAGACACCAGGAGCATGTACCGTATCGTCACTGGTATACACTAACTAAGAACAAACAAACAAACTATAAGAAATCGGGAGCAGGTATCATATCGTGCACTGGTATACAGTAACTCATTAAAAACAACAAACTATAAGTTAAAAAGAACAACTATGAGATGTCTGTAGCAGGAGTAGTATCGTCCACTTTTAAACAATAACTTGTTAGAAAAACAACAAATTATAAGAAATCGGAAGCAGGTATCGTATCGTCGTATACACTAACTCGTTAAAAAAGAACAAACTATAAGACACCAGGAGCATGTACCGTATCGTCTACTGGTATACACTAACTAAGAACAAACAAACAAACTATAAGAAATCGGGAGCAGGTATCATATCGTGCACTGGTATACAGTAACTCATTAAAAACAACAAACTATAAGTTAAAAAGAACAGCTATGAGATGTCGGTAGCAGGAATAGTATCGTCCACTTTTAAACAATAACTTGTTAGAAAAACAACAAATTATAAGAAATCGGAAGCACGTATCGTATCGTCGTATACACTAACTCGTTAAAAAAAGAACAAACTATAAGTCACCGAGAGCATATACCGTATCGTCCACTGGTATATAACTCGTTAAGACACAACAAACTTAAGAAATCGGTAGCACGTATCGTATCGTTCACCGGTATAAGTATAATATTCGTTAAAAATGTATTGTTTTATTATATTGTCGTGGACATTAGAGGTGATAATGGGCCGAAGTTTTTCGGCCCCGCCGGCCCGTTGAAAATCGGCGAGGCGCAGCCCGGTCCGTTCGGAACTGCAAAATTTCGGACCAACCCTGCCCATTTGCAATCTGGTGTAGGCAAGCTCAATATAAAGGATACAGGCGATATAAAGATAAAATCGCGTATATAATATTAGCTCTACAAGAAATTATTAAAACGAACCCAAAATTATCGAACCGCATATTAATCATTCGGTCTTTGACTAAGGTGAGAACAAACCGAAATTTCTGGACCCAACCCAATGCGTAAGTAATCGAGGCCCACTCGGCCCAGCCCGCGGACCCGGCTTGGCTGGAGAAGGCCGCAGGCCGAATTTCTCACCTCTAGTGTACATACAAATTCTGCATACATACATAATCTCTACAAATGTGGCACTGGTGTACCGTTATTCCGACCTGCTGCGCGGATTCGGAATACCAAAGACAACGATTTCAGATGCGGTCAGAATGGAACGGAATAGCTTGGAGTTTCTACTTGCTCCATTCGATGACGAAATTGCAAATATTGGCGGATCTACAAAGAACCTGAATTTTTCCAATCAAGCTAGGAATAACGATTCTGAACAAGGGCATCATAATCAACAGTCTGTGTCAACAACATGCGAATATATTGTTAAACGTGACGATTTTCGTACGCATGACGACGAAGTTGTTTACGACGTTGTCACCTGTGATGTTTTAAACGACGTCATTGCAGGTACTGGTAAAATTATATTGTAAAGTTTATTGTGGCTGCTGACAAATAAAATGACTAACCTAAAAATGCACGATCTGTGTAAAGGATATTCATTTTACGGTTACTAATAGTGATAATATCCCACGTATATTTAGCATGTTTCTAATATCCATCAATGCCGATGTGATCTTATCAAATGTTTATGGCTAAAAACACAATATGAAGCTCGATTTAAGTGAGCACGGTCAGCATCTTGCGTCGTATTCCGCAAAAGGGTAAATAATGATATCCCCTATGTGATCCTGTATTGCAAATCGTGAAAGTGAACAATAGAGAAAATCGTGATTTATGAACAGTCATCAGAGTAAGATAGTTAACTTACTTGAATAAATACCAACCCATGTGTACGACCCATTGAAATGGACTCACGCATTATCACGATTTCAAATCTAATCATTGCAAACTATGATTCATTGTACCTAAGCACCAGTTTTGTTATAAATTACCACCACTAGTATGTTGCGAGCGAGGTTGATGCACAGCCAGTGTAGTTTGATCTTATGTGTAACCATCTGTAACAGGTTTTGTATTTGATGCATATTTAGTCTGAATGCATCTGTCTGTCTCTATTTTCCAATTTTACGAAATTCCAGAATACAAGAGAAGTAAACAAAAGCGGTCATTCGGAATTGGTGCACCGCCGTCTCCTCAAAAGGGTTCTATTGATTCGAAGTCTACTGTTAAGTATAAAAATGAAAGCATACCACGTAACAACTCGGGGCGGCCGAATCCTTTTGATACAACTACAAACAACGGAGCCGAAATGATTACGAGCGCACCTTTACCGCTGCGCAGGCGCTGGAGTGGTACTCACTTGGAGAAAATTTATCGTAATGTGTCTCCTGCAAAAAGATTAAGCGAGGAAGAATCTGCGCTGAAAAAAGAGCAACAGCTATCGGCACTAACGGTATGTATTAAAATACGTTAGTTGTTGCCCAATGAAAAGTCGATTATACGTATAATTTTGTTCACTTAGTAGGATACACATTATGTAAGGAAACATAGCCGAATGAGCTTTCAAACCTCATTCTCTACTCAAAAACATAAAGTTTCCGTGAGCCCACTAATAGAAAGCACAGCAAGCACTAATATATACATGTGGTTATATATGTATAAATGTATACGTGTGTCATACATGCCGAAGCACAGGTTCAGCTACCCATCTGAGGCATCGGATCCCCACCCCCCTCCCCTCCCCCCCGAGGTCCTGGTCTGCCCCTGACAGTACCACTCTACCGCCTCCCGAGAGAGCGGAAATTTGTGCTACACTAGGGGGAAAATAGCAAAAATTAGGGTGAAATTGGAAAAAAATTGACGGTCAGACGGGGAAAGGTGAATCCACCACCCATCCCCGATACGTCCCTTCGCACAACCCCAGCAACCCGCTCAGACCTCGGAGCGTCAGCATCTATTGCATATGTGTGTATACATAGATATGCATTGTGTATATGAATGTATGTATGTACATATGTAAACATGTATGTATATGTATATATGTGTAAAGATGTATATATGTATACATGTATATATTTGTATATATGTATGTACATACAATGTATATGTCTATGTTGTATACGTATATGTAAATGTTAATAGATCCATACATATGTATATATTATGATAATTGCTATATTTATGTAAAAACATATATGTTATATACATAATGGTATATATGTGTGTTTTATATGTATATTTGGTATATATAGTGTGCCATAAGTAACGCCCTAACTTCAAGCTGTTGCTCAGATTGACACAAAATACTTACAACCCTCAGGAATACTTTCAGGAAATAAGACTGTATTCAGTTAACCAAAATACCCCTGCAGTTGTGCGATAATGGCCGCGGCATTTATCTTCACAACCCCTAACATAAATCTATTGCTTCAATTAACAAAAGGTTTGACCTAACAGGTTCCGTAGCTGACTTCCCCGAACAGGAAGAACACCGATGGCATCTGGTGATGGTGCGGTAGCTGATATTTCCTATAAAATTTTGGGCCGTTCTTTTGCGATGGCGCTGTGAATGCAGACATCTAATAACGCTACGAAATGAATTTTATCCTAATAATATTCAACAGTTCCCAAATATTAACAAGCTTCAATTTATGCAGGATCGTGCGCCTCCTCATTTTGCGATGGCTGTGCCATAGTTGGACGAAACCTTCCCTGACCGTTGACTGGGACGCCGAGGCCCTGTGTAATGGCCTGCTCGTTTCCTTGATCTAGAAACAACTGACTTTTCTGTGGTGATTATTGACCAAGAAAGTATACATACTGAAACCATAAACCATGCTGTGCCTGAAAGAGGCTACACCGAAGGTGCTCTCGCTTCTGAAGCTTGAGAAGTTAGAAAAGTCTGCCGAAGAGTGTATTTTCGACTGGAAGAATTCAGTTATCTTGCAGATGTCCAGATTCGCGCGTAGGGTAGGTGTTATTCATCAAAAACCTAAGTTATATATAAGAGTACGTACATACCAAAACGCTTTTGGATATGTTATTATTTGGCGTGCTGGGTCACTTTAATGCTGGGGCGATGCATATAGGACACCATGTACATATCGTATATATATGTATATATTGCTTATATGCAAAAAGGTCAACTCATTAAAACTACAAAAGATGCCGCTCAACATTTCCCACACAGACCTCTTACTGCTCCTGGCGCATTTTTTCTTGCAAAATCTTGCCTTACGCAGCAAAGAATAGAGAAGCTTGGTGAATGATGACTGACGTGAAAGCATTCTGCAACAGCAGAGTTAGGCGCCTACCAGTTGAAATACTGTATATATGTGATCGTGTGGCTTAGTGGTTTAGAGCGCAGGTCTCCCAATGAAGAGCTTGCTGTGCGATGTCTCACAATCCTGAGGTGCCTCCTGTGCGCATAATCTTCTTGAATAAGAGACTACATCGGCACCTCAGGGTAGCCACCTTTAAATTGATTACAAGCTTTCTCGGAAGGTAAATAAAGTTTCCGTGTCAGAACTGGCATCCCTTCAAGCTTCTGCATCTTCAACTCTGGCTGCTATTGCTACGAAGCTGTAGATCAGCACCCGCACCCAAAGTACACTTCGGGGTCTTTAATATCCTTAATGATAAAAATATTTGCGTATATATGTATTATATTGATACAGCGTATACTGTGATACTATGTGCAAACCGAGTTGGTTAAAGTGGGCTTTATTAGCTTGCTTTACAACGTTATTTAAGGGACTGAGCAACATCTGTTAAATTGCATAGCGAGTAACGAACAGGTTCGCAGAAAAAGCAATCCAAGCTGAATCCGTTGGTGCGGCAAAAGTTGGCTCAACATTGTACGCGATGTACTTAAATTCATGCGGAAAACGGCTAAAAGAACAGATTTCAAATACAGTATAAGCAGATCCAGTGCAAGCTAGGAAAGTTTCTGTCATGGCGACCCTGTGATGTCAACGCTGGCCATCCTTTTCCCATCTATGTAAAATTTCGGCGAAAATGGTCGCGAAATATGTATGACAATATAGATAGAGGCAGGATAGATTATGGAATAATATCTATCTAATCAAACTCGTCCTAATTACTCTTCAAGTTACAGTAGCCAATAAATTCTATTTTATGTATGATAGGACCGAATATCCAAAGAACATGAATATCTAATTTGAATCCGGTTTTGTGCTGATATCAGTATTTCAAATTTGGTACGCTTCCAAATGCGCAGCGAGCAACCTATTTATTTTTGAAGACCCATTGAGGATTAAATAATGATGTATCATAATTTATATGTGCTCACGCACTACAAATATTTCAGTTATCACAATTAAATACAGCAGATCAGCAGTTTTGTTTAAATACAGCCATTTTTTCAATGCCGAAGTGTTCATTAAATGGTGCCATTTGTTTCTTATATAATAAACAAATTTGCATAAAAAATTTTGCAAACTCGTTTTATTTTTCAATAATTCATTAAATATAGTATGTCAAAAATAAAAAACTATAATGCATGAGTAAAACTTAAGGTGTGCAGCCTACCTTACTCTTTAGACAATATGTATAAAACGCTGCTAGAGAACAAAATAGTCATTGCAATAGCCAATCCCAAAAATTCCATTCGCGAACGCAGGGCGTTTGTTTGCAAAACGAGGTAATTTATGTTCGCTAACACAGTGCACCTATTTTCTGTTTACTCACGAATTCGTTTCACAACGCGCAACGCGGCAACTCGCATTCCACATTTTTTCGGTACACTAACAGATTTATTTTATTAATGATGTGTGTAATTCCCGAATATTACATGTGATTTGCAGCGTAACACCAACCAGAAGAATTTTCGCTCAATAAAATAAAAATGTTCCAGCTCGAATGTCAAATAGCAACAGATCGGTTACTTAATGTGTTTGAAGTAGTCGTTAATAGTGCAATTTTTTATTTCTTACCGTTTTAATGCATTGTACAAAACACCAATTTTAAGTTCTCTTATATGTTGACGGATGACTGGTACGTCGAACAAGAGATCGCCAATCGCTAAATACAGAAAGGCGTAGTAGGGGTTCACCTTAATGTACTCATGCATAATGCAGTTCGTGCTATTAGAATTCCAATGATATAAAATGCGTTCAGGCTATGAGAATTCCCATGATCTTGTCAATGTACGTTTCTAACCATTTGAGATAAAAAATCAGACGTGAATCTGCAATTTTTATAAAACTTGATGAAGTTGTCGTTTTGCCAAACAAAAAGCTAGCGACATATATTTTTGTAAACCTTCAAACGTACAACAAAGTTAGCAATTTGTTGCACGAAGACATGGTGTAAAACTATCTTTCAAAGAATTCAGCCGCTTGTTAGAGATTCCCGAATTTAAGTCGTTTCTTAAATAGTGTCGTTCCTTAAATAGTGCGCCTACTCTATATATAGATATATAAATACCAATGGATTTATATATCGTAATTGTCGATAGAAGGCAGGGGGTTATTTCCCTAAGGGTCGGAATATCCCCACCGTCAAGCCAGATTCCCCAAACTAGGCACACATCCCCCGCAGCGTGCCAAAGCCACGCGGAAAATTTTACCTAAAATTAGATAAAACGTATATATCAATTATAAACTGGTAACTCTTTCTTTTATTATTTTAAGCAATTCCTTAAAATCGCGCCGTATACTGCGAAAAAGTACACGACCAATGAATCATATATAATGTGATAGCACGTCCAGAATCAGTCAAATGTTTCGATGCGAAACGGAGTGTTCATTCTCGTGCTGACAAAACTTAGACAAATGTGCAGATATTATGCTCTAACAAATTTGCGTTGAATTCACCAACACTGACGCTTTTCCCAAGCCAGTCTATTTCTTAAACAGTCGACTATAGCTAATGACTGTTAGCTTGAGATTTCAACGACAGCTAGGAACATACACTGTAATTACTGATTATGTACGGTATAGACCGAGGCAGCCACACGTTTTTGTATAGCAAAACTTTTACGGCGCCTGACACACCCTTTACACTATTGGGACATATAACTAGTTTGTTACGCAGTTTTCGCGAATTGGTAATGGTACGTAAGGCACAAATCTACCTAACAATTGTATTGCTGTGCAGGGCTTCTGTACTGTTTTGCCCCGTAGAAAGATAGTTTCTGATTCCTTTGTGAGATGCCCTAGAAAATCTATACGTATTGCAAGACTGCTCGATACATTCTGTCGTTTTGCGTATCCGGTGTCGTATGTACAAATGTTGCTATACTTTAACAAATATTTATAATATATAATTTTCGTCGAAACAGTTTACCTACCAATGCAATGATAATATCTTTGCCGTCGTTCGGGTGTCAGCCATAATACACAATACAGCACTGAGCTGAAAAGTGGGTAGTGCAACCAACATAAACCGAAACATATATAAGTATGTCGTTATTGCTTAAAATTCCAAATGTAGAAAACTTTATTAAAATAAATAACGTGAAGGAAATAATAGAGATACCTTCACTCTTAAACAACCGTTCTGCATTACGATTTCAAATTTTACCTTTTAGGACACAAAGGCCTATAGTGACGCGTGGTCGGAAATGGCAATTGATCTACTTCGAACGGGATTAACCTTAGACCCCAATACACTGCAGTCTTACCTGCCTGTTTTGTATCCTATCCTTATTCACTTGGCTTCATACAGCGGAGATTACAGAGTGAGGCGGGTCGTTGGAGACTACTTGCACTGCATCGGCGATATGTTCGACATTGTGAAAACGAGCACCATTTCACGAAGCAAGAACCACGAAATGTAATTCTAACACCAAAAATGGAGTTACGAATACACTGTTCATTTTATTTAAAATTATTTTATTAAAATTTATGCAAGTTCATGTTTTAAAGTCATGTAATACTACACAAAACTTTATAAATTCTTCTAGACGAGGCTACTCCAGTGCGAAGATGCCTTAAGACCCAGATGCAGAATAAATTCCAATTTGTAGCATTATGCATGCATGCTTTTCATTCAAGATATTTTCCTCGAAGTCGCAATATTGCGGAAAAGATTTTACATGGCCTTTAGAAAATATATATGTGTAAAACATGATTATATTCAGTGAAATGTACTCAGACTGAAGGCGCTTATAATGAAATGTTGGTCTGGTCTCTAAGAAAATTGGCTATACCAAAAAACAAGCGGAGGTAGTAAAACTGCGCTACTTAATACTACTGTGAACAAATAAGTGTAATGAAAAATTTCGGGCACAGTCGGTCTCAATGTACCCAATATCTATACATGGCGTCCCATTACGGTATCTGATTTTGTAATCTATCGTAACTTCACTACTGTTGCTATCTGCTCGCTTGGCCAGGTTCCTTAAAAATTCGAGCAACACACCGAAATTAATAACACACGGAGCTTGAAGCCAAACGATCAACTGTGTTTATTTCATCGAAGCGAAAATTTGTTCAACATTTTACAAAATATATATAAGTAGATGAAAAAGGCTGGTTTTGACCCCCCCCCGCCGGCGGTTGGTGATGAGTCATCATTGCTGTGTAGATATGGGATTGACGTAAACAACGCTATTGTGATATAAATATATGTATATAATAATGCCGAACGTATATAAATAAAAAATTTTGTAGAACCTAAATATATATTATACAGCATATGGCGGAGTGATGTGTATGTAAATATATATTTTTGATGAAGCATATGGAGGAATATAATATATAATGTGGCTAAGAAGTAATTGTTTATGTAATTATTAATGATGCTTGAAGTTGTATAACGGCGAAGGGATTACGAAATCGATATTATATTTGGCGACATGTATGTATGACGGTGATCTGTTGACGTTCCTGTGTATCTTACCACAACTTACTCGGAAGCTGGTAAATGTTACGACATTTTTGACAAATGGCTGTCCTAAATATTATTGCTTTCTAAATTGAAGCTAGCATATCAGAGCTTATGGTTTGACATTCTGCTGCATAGATTAACATATTGACGTTCCTGTGTATCTTACCACAACTTACTCGGAAGCTGGTAAATGTTACGACATTTTTGACAAATGGCTGTCCTAAATATTATTGCTTTCTAAATTGAAGCTAGCATATCAGAGCTTATGGTTTGACATTCTGCTGCATAGATTAACATATGGTTATTTAAATGTCATGTCCGGTACATGCTCCAGGATTAGGTCTTCCTGAATAGGTTTTTTCAACATTATTGGCTGTTGGCTGTTAAAAACAATATATAGTCCAATAATGACGTCACCATATATTGAGCATATTTCGAAATAGTTTTCAAAATCTTGTGCAATATGACGACACTCTGGATATATATAAAGCGTGGTACAGCGGGCTATTTTGTCAGTACGCTGTTTACTTTGGTGTGATTAGGGTGTTCAATCGTTTGCTCTAGTTAGCACAATATCACTCTGCTTATAGTACATACATATATAATATAGATTTAAAGTTTTTGACATCTCTGAGAGGCAAATTATTAAATAAAATAATTTCTGACACATTTAGTTTACATAGCATGTACACAAGAGTCAATTATTAATAAAAGTGTGAACCTTCAGCATATTTATTATATACAAAGTTATTCTTATATCAACCCAACGAGTTCAACCTGCCCCTACACAAGTTTTATACTTTGGGAAATTTTGCATTTTTATCCCATCTTAGCTCCATCCCAATTTTCATCCGTTTTCTCTAAGTCCTCTTTTTATTACTTGTCCTCCTCTGGTTTTGGCTCAAATGGGGTAATTTGGGTCGCTGATTACAATGGTAATGGTTAGAATAGTGTTAGATTTTTAAATTTTTGGCAGGGGGTGTGGGGTCAAAATGAAAATTTCTAGTAGAAAGGTCAAATTTGGTATTCTGGGGTAATTTGGGCCGCTGATTTCAATGGTAATGGTTAAAAAGACATGCTTAGGAACGAAATACGACTATGTTATTAATACAACTATATGCCTATCACTTTAGTACACCCACAATTGACATTCTACCCACCAGCGCGTGGTCTTGTTTCACAGCATTTAAGTAGCGAATCGCACATATTTTGCATCATTTTGGTTTTGACGTCGTTCAGTAAGGTGACTTAATTTTAGTTCCTTTCAGAAGCTTATTTTAACGGTACTAAATCCTTAAAAGGTTATGGCCCTTAAATGTGAGCAATGCAAATTAATATTCAGTCGTCGTGATCATTTAACTCGGCATAATAACAGTATACATAGCGGTACAATGACGTTCAAATGTAACATGTGTGGTGCAATCGTCTCGCGCAAGGACGTATTAATTCGCCACCAAAGACGACATCATCCTACATCCACAACTACTCCATCGTCGGCAACAGCTACAACAACAACAGTTGGCGAACCAACAGCAAAACGGCAGCGCACAATGGAGGAACTAAATGGTCTCGAAACAATGGCAGCGTCAATCAATCGGTTTTCGCGCAAGCAACAGGCTTCAATAATCGAACGCAACGGAACAGTCGAACTACACAAGTGGTTAAAGGCGTTGAAGGGATACATCACCAGCTACTACCTCGTACCTACCGATGTCATCGGTGATATCTCCGTATTTCTCAATCAATCCCGGCCGATTCTCGAAAACCTGTTACATCATCATCGTGGTCGTGGTATCAAGTTATGGCTCAGCATCCAGTGTGTCCTCCGGAAGTTGGATGGCAATCAAATAACAGTGCATTTCAATAACAAGGTCCGCATTATACTTCCCGGATCTATCGTTGTGGAAGAACTAACATCTATTTTTACAGAGTTAATCAAGAAACTGGATGACTTTGAGGCAATGGGATCAGGATGGGTCCTCCAAGATGTGCGGCACGGTGATGTTCATATAAACGTCTACCAACCTCTTCGCGGATCATCTTATTTGGAGCTACCATCCTCCCTTCGCAATAAGCATGCAATACTCAACATTCAGAACAATGACGACAAGTGCTTCATTTGGTCAGTGCTCGCTTCTAAACATCCAGTCGATCGTAAACGGCATCCAGAAAGAACAAACAACTATCAACCCTTCATGGATGAAATTAACATGGATGGAATCACGTGTCCGGTAACTTTGCAGCAAATCCCGAAATTCGAACAACAAAACAGTGTCGCGGTGAACGTATATGGATTCGAAGACGGTATCATCTACCCTCTATTCATATCAAATACTAAATTCCGACATTATGTTCATTTGTTGTACTACAGCGGACACTATTGTCTCATTCGGAGCTTGGATGCATTATTAAATACCCAGCGTCGAAAGACAAACAAATTATATTTTTGTGATAAATGTTTGGTCCCATGCTATACCGAAGAGAAACAAAATGATCATATGCTTCACTGTCGCAATAATCAACCAACGAGAGTCAGATCCCCCACCGGATTCCACACTACAATTCAGCAATTTTCATCGGATGCAAAGCAAGCTCCATACGTAATATACGCGGAGTTCGAATGCGTGCTACAAAAGATCGACACATGTAAACCACCACCGACTGGATCATATACCAGCAACTACCAACGACATACCCCATGCGGTTATGGATTGGTGGAGGTATTTGGGTGCTGCAACGACAAGGTCAATATCGGTGATCCCGTTGTTGACCGGGTGGCGACACGGTCAAGAATTTTCTATTGAAAGTTATCGAATTGTCAAATCAATTCCAGCAAAATCATATGGCTAATCAAAAACCGATAGATATAACGAATGAGGATCGGATTAGCTTCAAGAACGCAACATGTTGTTATTTATGTGGTGGTTCATGAAGAAAGTAAAAGGCAAAGATCATTGTCATCTGTGCAGTCGTTATCGTGGTGCAGCTCATCTGAAATGCAACATCTCGGATACCGTCTCAGTCGTGACGTTACGGTGATTCATAACCTCCGAATATATGACCATAATGCAACAAATTGGTGCGATTTGTAAAAAGGTCTCGAGATTGAGTGCATCGCTAAAGGGATGGAAAAAGATTATATGACATTTGGATCAAAGCGGAAGTCGAAAAAGAGCAAGAATCAAAGTCAACTAGGTGTTTTTCAACGCGTAAAGAACCCGTTCATAATGGATGAGGCAGATGATGACGACG
>JASANE010020002.1:0-56534 GCA_030248225.1 Trileptium ribeirensis | reverse complement strand
ATACACATGGTATATTGCGATTATAGTTGCAGTGGCTGAGCTGTTTATAGGGGGTTACAAAGGGTCACCCCCGCTGAGACGATGGAACCCACCCCACAGGTTAGCTATACTCCTCTCGCTGCTCCATATGCGCCGAAGCCCCAGGAACCGTGGTGCTTCACCCACCCACGTCCCATCAACCCTCGAGTCCCCACACTCCCCTGTTGATTGTTAAACTCGATTTAGAGAATGAGTTTACGTAACGCCAAAAAATTTACAGTCATTTTGAATATTATTAGCAAATGTATGTTAATAACGAGCAACGGAACAACATATATGGTGAAGCAAGAATGTACTAATTTAAATAATTGGCTGAATCGGTTCGTTGAAATTTCCTTAAATTGGTACGCTGGTTTCGCATGGCTTGAAAACATGCGGAATTCGCCCTAATTACTTGCTTACTTGAGGTTTTGTTATCTAACGCCGGAACACAGGAATCTATAGAACACAGTGTTTCAAAGGATCTCGAATCTGAGTCCACATTAGTTGCGGTAAGTCACTATTACTCAATTTGAGCAACGACTTTTTAAGAGTGTATCATATTTAAGAGTGATGTAAGGGTTTTCCAACGAGTTTTTTAGAGATTTTTTTCAAAGTTCAATTAATGTCTTAAAAATGTAAATCACCAAACATAATATGTAATATATGCTGAAGCAGGGGCGAGGGGACTATGTTTTCTGAGTCCTCCAACCCCAACCACCCAGCCGAGGTTCTGATGTATCTCCCCGCCGATGATTGTATGCTTGCAATATACGCCGCCGCAAGGACTCAGAAAGACCTACCTCTGATGCCTCGAACCTCACTCCCATGGTCGTGTTCTACCCTCTGATGAGGGACACGACTACGTCTCCTGATGCTTGACCACCCCACCCCCACCCCATCCCAAACATGCGCGAAATATTTTAACAAACATTGACAAATCTGTGATGAAATTGGCAAAAATTAGTCGTGGGGAAACGGAGGGAGGTCGTCAAGTTTTTGGCACCCACAACCCTGCAAGACATCCGTCCCCTAAGGGTCCCTACCTACCTACTTTACCTCTCTCCGGTGGCCCGTATTTCCAACGTCGTGCCATTTTTGCCAATTGTAAACCCATATTTGCACATTTTTATTGAAAATTTGCTAAAAAATTTTGCGGCGTTCTGCGCCGGCCGCGGCCCTGGAGAGAGGGGTTCCGGGTGCGGACCATCAAAGAAGAGGTAGGGATACCCTCAGCGCTAGACCAGGGCCTTGAGCGGAGAGTTGTCCCAGACTCAGAGTGTAGCCCCCTGAAGCTATACGTCGGCATGTATGATATGTATGTAATATGTACAAAAGAGAGGCAGATACAGAAAAAACGAGATAAATCAAACTGTTCATCTTTACAAGGGCATCTCGCCGTTCAATGTTGCACTCAAAGTCCTAGAAGCTATGATTGCTAATGGCTTCAAGCACACCTTGAGCAATTCACGCGAGACGAACAATGTAGCTACCGTCCCGGTCCAAACACAGGGGTTCAGATTTCGAAGTTGGTACTGCAAATTCGACCTGAATACAAGCCACCGACTACGATAGTATTCCTCAACTTTGAGGCAGTCTTGAACTTTGTTCATAGCACATCAAAACCCTGGAACATGTTGGGGTGCCACCTAAACTGGTACACATGATCAAGGCGCTTTGTGGGCCATCTTTACCGCGCCGTGCGGATTAACAATCAGATGTCAGATCCGTTCGTGGTTAAATCTGGCCTGCGGCAAAGTTCCATTCTATCCCTGATTCTGTTCTTCGCGGCCGGCTGGTAATGCGAACGGGGCTTAGATACGATGACGGACTAGAAATCGACAACACCGACCAATATGTCACTGATCGCGGATTACGCCGATGACGCTGCAGTCTTTGCGGAATTCAGCTGCAGTCGTTACTGCGTCGAATCAGAGCAGCCAGCGAAAACCCCAAATTTCGAATTAGTGACAGCAAAACAAAAACATATTCTGCTGCATGTCAAGTAACACCTAAGCCTTAGCCTAAGCTTAAGTGGTTATTTCATGACTCGATTCAGCTGATTTTTGCGCAATCCACTCAGCTCGATAATGCGGTTCGAATGATATGCAACGTTTTACATTTATCGAAAAGTATTTTTTCAAAAATTTTGGGTACCATTGTAAACACCAACGTCGAAGAAAATTTGCAATAAAACCAGCCAAAATGAATATTTTCTGAACTGCCTCGTCGAGATGAGTCAAAGGTACCGAATTTCTCGCTGTATCTTTAAAATTTACCATTTTCGTTCTGGGGGAACCGAAAAGACCCCGGCCGTTGCCCAACACTCCTTGCGACATACATCAGATGGACGTCTTTAAAAAAATTTCTTATAGTCGCATTCGCGGGATCTCGCGGCTCGGCCACATCACATGTGATGAATTGCGGCGTCGAATCTTTTACACCGCGCAGCTGGCACAAATGCTGGACGCCGGTGCGGTGGGCTACTTCTTGCTGGTCAAGTATTCCGTATAGGTCCAGTACGCTGGCCATGACGATTGCTACTTGTTGCTGTTCTGAACGAATGGATGAGATCAATAATCCCTTCCCGGACGACTTTGAAACTGCAAATCATATATATCAAACGGAACCACAATTTCGAGCAATATCGTATCCACAATGGCGACAAGATCCGTTGAAAGTAATGGTTAAGGGCGCTAGGAACAGAGATCAGTGGCGAGCTATCATCAACATGGAGGTACCCTGTACATTTTTGCCTTCCTTAGTGCTCTGCTTGCAATAAAATACCAAACAGACAAATACTGACCACATGTTGGAAAATGGTTTCGCCGAACCTAAGTCCATTTAGGGCCCCTGGAATGGCACGTAATATTAATGCTGGGCTACATATATTCAAACCATTGTATTCAAAATATCGAAAAACTTATATAGAGATTTTTCTGATGGCTTGCACGCAATACATAACGAAATAAATGAAAACACACTACAATTTGGGAATGGTGTTCGTCAACTGTAAAATCCTTAAACCACGTGAAGTGGTAGAATGCAGTCAAGTGGCACCCTAGATAACATTATATATTTAGAATGCTTGATAATAATAGACACTCATTGTAAGGAAAAACACGCAATAACGCACCCAAATCTGAAAAATCGACATTTCTAACAAAGAGCCTACATGCCATATGCGGGAACATCGCGGTTCCGGGACTGGTCCCGCAAAAAGTGTTGTTCAGCAAAGTTCTAGATCTCGGTTAGTTGAATAGGCACAAAGAGCTGCAAAACTCTGGTACCGAAACGGCCAGATTTGGGCAAAACAACCCTTAAAACCAGATATGTTGCCATTTCGACTTGGAAGCTGTGGTCAGCGTTGTTCGCGTCCAACTATTAAAGGGTACACCGTTATTACTTTTGCTATCAAACGGAAAACATCGAAATCAATCTACCGGGACATTATTTATGATGACCGACCCCGACAGACAAGGAAAACGAAATTTTTACTATCTTTTCCGCAACGCTTTCGGTGGAAGTCCGCTCGCTTCGGTGGCCCCGTTTCAACAATCGTAATGTTTAATTCATAGAAAAACTGTTGCATGTTTAACACGGTATTCAGTCGGCTCACGCATCTAAGTATAAATATAGCACAATTTGAGTCAAAGCTGCTTCAGTCACTATGGCTCAAATTCAGTCAATATTTAACTTAACTGCAAGATTAAAAAGTACCTACTATTGAGTCCAAGCTTGACTCATTTGGAGTCAAATTTGACTCAAACTGATTAAAGGTTTGACTCAAAACGAGTTAAAATAAAAACTCAAGCTTTTTATGGTCTTAAAATTCTGCTTTTTCGGAAATAATCATGCTCCTCGCTTAAGAAACATAGATTTCAAGCTTTCAAATGAGCTATCGGACCAATAATCCTCTATGCCAAAGCTGAATCGCGCGTACTTCCTGCCAACACAATGTAAACGGACATTGTCATATCTCACCAATACAGATAGTAAAATTCTTCGGTTTGCTCATTTCATTCATCACATTAAAATCAGATTACCACAACCATAATCTTCAATTCGCAGAAGTGTGACATTTGTGACACTATGTACATGCGCTCCAGGCATCTAACCCATGCGTGATCATAAAGAGGAGAGCGAATTATTGAGGCTCGTACCCCCTTTGTCTCTCGGGGCGGCGCTGATTTCCCTGAACCTCCGCGTCCATGATCAAATCACCACTCCTCCTTCCCGGGTAGGCACAAAAATTGCTGCAAAATAGGCAACAACCGCAGGAAAATTGACAAAAATTGGCGAAAAAATGGCAAAAAACATGGGATACTAGAAAAAATTAAGAAACATTTTGAGTTTCAATATTTATCAACCTGTTACGACGTCCACGCCGACGGGTTGATGGCCACAAGGAAGGAATGGAAAAAATTATGAGAAACGAAAAACCAGGTGAATAAAAATGTGGGGAAGCGGGAAAGTTGTAAAACAGGGATCGTTGGAAGATGGGAAATAGGTGAAGCAATAAAACGTTGAGACACTAAAACCTTGTATCAATATGGTATGTAAATATGGAATATATCAATATGGAAAATAGAAGGGAAATTTTGTTGGAAACCGAAAACCTAAAATGTTGGTAAACGAGATTGACGCGACAAAAAGAAAATGGGGAAATATTGGAAATTAGAAACTTAGCAAGCAAGGATCTGGGACTGGGAGACTTGGTGAGCAAGGAGGACAGACAGAGAAAACTAAAAACTAGGCAAACTTTACACCGCATACATCGGAAACGGAAAACTCGGGAAAAGATAAAATGTTAAACGGAAAACCGGAAAATGTGGGAAATATCTGAAATGAGCTCTTAGAAAACTGATAAATGCGAAATGCGCACCTTAAGAAACAAAAAAATGACTTCGGGAAACAAGAAAAGGTTGGAAGACGAAAACCTCTGGAGTCGGGAACTTCGAAATGTAGGTAACCAGAAAACTTCAATACGAAACTAAATAAGCAGGAAAATTGTGGCAAACGGAAAAAATCAAATATAATTGAGATGAGAACGCGAAGTATGAACAGAACCTTGGGTTTTGCGGCGTTCACGTTTAATGTCCCCGGTGTTTGCAACGTACACGATTAGTTCTTGGTGAAACCGTACTGTGACGGGTTCATAAGTTTATGCCGTTCGAAGTGTTTGCACTAGTGATCACAAATTATTTTCTCCATTATCTTACCAATTTTAAAGGAAAGGCTAATGGGGCGGTAATTATCGACTTCTGTAGGAGAACCGGCTTTATATAATGGGATTAAGATAGCGTGGAGCCACTCTCTAAGTATCTTTGCTGTATCGTATGACATCTGAACCAGTTTTCTCAATGGTTGAGCCAAATATTTAGCAAAAGCCCGCAATGCTGCTTGCAGGAATATTGTCCTGAAGACACGGCTTGACGATTGTGATAGGGTTGAAGCACATTGCGTTATGACCAAGGTTTTACTGGGTCCACATGTGGGTCTGGACTAAAATATTTTTACGTGGACCCAAAAAATTTTTGCTGGACCCTGGGCAGTTTCGGATTCGGAGACATTGGGTTTGCTAATAAATTTTATTACGCTTGCGTTTGCTTTAGATCATACAGAATAAGAAATCTCTTCATAACATAAATATCAACGTACGTAATAAGCACATTAATACAGTCTAAAAAGATAAACAAAATATAGTTAACGTGCTGAAAGTTCACAAACCACAGGCATGAAATTTGATCCAATCTATTGCAGTTGGAGATGGCGTAATTTTTGTATGGCTATGTAATTACGTTTCTTTATTGTGTAAAAATTCGTGAAATTTTCGAGCCAAAAATAGTAAATCTGTACCCAGCGTTTAAGGCCTGGACCTAAAAGAAATTTGCTTGAACCAGGGTCCGTTTTGAAAAAAATACCCTGGTTGTGACTCACGCGTTACCGTTGCGACGGGTTCAAAGCTCATAACAGCTCCATCCTGAACGCATACAGACGCTAAAAATGTATTGAATTTTTCAGCCGCCACATTTGGATCATCACATACTATGCCGTTATGGTCTGTTATAACCTGGCTAGTGGGAGTATTGCGAAGGCGGATGATATATGCACAAAACAATTTAACATAACTTAATGTCTTAATGTTGGCGGCAAGTTTCAACTCGGATGAAAACCTGTCAAAGTTTATCGCTTTCTGCTAGCCAGCACTCATATTGCTGCCATGCGTCTCGTGTGTTTCTGCGTTTAAAGCTACGGTACGCGTTTCGTTTCCGACAGAGTGCGTTCCACGCAGAGAACGACGCCTATATAGGCTTTTTGGTGTTCTGACTCTGTGGAAAGTATTGCTTTATCACCGATATTATTGACTTTTTACGATATTCCCTGCAGTGTCAATGACCTCGGCGGCTGCAATTTCGTTAGTGGTGTTAACAGTGGGCAAGGCTTGAAATGCTTTGTTACAACGGTTTGTTCGAGCTAAATGTGTAGTTATTAAAGGAGTAAAATTACTGGTAATATAACGAACATTCTGTTAAATTAAAAGTTATAACACTGTGATCACACGCTGCTGTTAGTGGAGGATCAACTACAAAGGATTGCATATGGTCTGTATCGCGACTCAAAATCAGATCAACACAGCTATTACTACGTGTCGGAGATGTGACATGTTGGTAAAGACCACTGTCCAGAGTAGCATCGACAAAGATATCGCAATTAGATTGATATACCAAGGAATCCCAGTTGATTTCTGGCAGCTAACCGCCACATATATTTTCACCGCAGTAGAAATCGTTCGCAAACAATCACACGATACTGGCGTTCCCACCACGACGATAAAAGCAAACCAACTAACACCGCTTTTTCATACTTGTTGGTATTAGACAGTATTTGATTTCATTGACTGTGTTAATTAGCTCATCTTGCTTTTTGGAGAATTGCTGAATAGCTGCCAGGTCTTCATTCACATGTGAGAACAGCTGCCAGGTCGTCATCTACATGTGTGTTACACACACCGCATGAGAAACGAGAACATAGATTTTCACGATTCATGCAAATCATGATGCGTGGTTGACACATCAGTACATACTCGATCAATGTACTTACGACATAACGCACATTCCATGAAGAAATCATTGTTACTAACTGCTATACGGTGGTACACGACAAATAAGTTGAGTCGAGAGAAACAGACGTATTAGTCCATTTACGAATAATAAGTATATATTTTGATTACTTCTATATTTTTACGATAAATAAACATAAATGCAACTGAGTTAAAACAGAAATCCCTAAATTTTTGTCATTCATAGCTGCCGTTAATCTATAAGGTTTCACTAGTGCATTATTGTTGTATATATATAGAATATATATATATATACTTTTATATATATATAGATTTGGCACCAAAATGACCGTCTCGGCGGCGGAAATCCAAAAAACTAACCATAATCCCATAGCTGCAAACCGTAATAAGTTATAGGCAAATAAGCAAATTTCGGGTTTTTGGACCATTTAGGGCACTCCAGGAGCCGCTACACACTACCCACTGGAGGAATTTTGTGCCAGCTTTACAGAACCAAAATATAGACCTTTTTCAACAAATTACAGCACACGGCGGTCAAAAATTCCAAAAAAAGCATTTTCCAACATTTTCACTCGGGTGGCCCATAGATCGTGAAATGGGCCATACATATATACATATACTCTACGACTGTGTCATTTATACTATTTTCGCGTTCTTCAGTCTCCCTGCTCAGCTGGGGGTACACAGATTGATCTGAGAAGCCCAATTTATACCCCCACCACTGGTTATCCTTCGGTTCGATATGGGGCACCCAGTTCGGTTCCGCCAGGGACTTCCGAGGCAGTTTGAGAAAGCCAGCCTTGGCGATAAGGCAAGCTACTATTGTAAAAGAAAATTTATATATCAGGGCTCTCAATTCGCAGAAAATTTTGCCAGAGGCATGACTAGGGGCCCCCTTTGGTTCAGGACCGGGGGCCGTCCGATTTGTCAAAAGAAAAAACGGTTAAAAAATGTGTCAGAAACACTGTCAAAACGCTTTTTATGCATAGAAAAGCTATTTTAAAGCAAATTTCGACATTTTTGGCTTCAAAACAAATTTTAGTACAAATTTTGATCAAATTTTATTTACTCTGGACTGATTGGAACCAAGAAATTTTGCAAAAGGCGGTGAACCGGGGGAGCCAGAAATTTTGCCAGGGGGCATTAATCGGGGGCAGCTGTTCTGAACCAGGGGGAACCGAAAAATGCCACGTCCCACACCAATTTGTGGAGCCTAGTATATTTATTAACTAACATCTAACCGGAACCTGAATTCCGGTTTAAAAATTTGTTTCGAAATTTTCCACATTTTTGCTTCATCTGTGGTCCAAACAATCGTAATATATATACAATGATCAAGCTCCAATACAACCAAGCAAAAGAAGATTAACTCAGCAATTTGCCATGTGAAACGTAAGTATGGCACATAAATTAAGTAGGAATTTTTCATCTTAATCTGCAGGAGTTTGCTAACAAAACAAAACCAGGCCGATGCTTGTAGCAAGCAGCTATTTTACACATTCAGAAGTTTACGGGTATGTTCGAATTAAACCGGTCCAACTCGGTAACAAAGTATGGATTACGTAGAAGTACTTAGTGTAAGCTTGGTATAAATTGCGTAACACACCAGCCAGTGCGCTTGTAAACTTTGTAAACCAGACTACATTGAAGCAAAGTAACGGTATCTGCAGCGCAGCCAGAAACTGCGTCCTTGGCAATGAACTGTATTGAAACTGTGCGAGCAGTATCACTGTTTGTCTCATTTATAGCATTCAGATCAGTGGAGGCGGAACGTTGAGAAAAGTGGGGGCCAACACTTTGTGCAAACATCAACAGAAGCGAGCACCAAAAATGGTATAAAAATAGCGTAACTGCTTGCATTATAGATACAACGTTCGCAATGACATGTAACAAGTAATTCGAGTAACAAGTAGTTCGAGAAGTGTCCAGTGGCATTCAAAATCCGTGAGTCGAAGTTGCGCTGAGTCAAAACTTGACTCAGCATTACCTGACTCAGGAGGGAAGACAATATCATTATAAAGAGCGGGATACTCAAACTGGGATCATGCAAACATGGGGGTCACTTTCAATTGATATCTTAGAAGTGGGGGAAGTGGCCCCCCGGTTGCGCCGCCACTGATTCAGATTAGAAAGTTACCATCACTATCGTCGAACTGACGTGCATGGGTTGCCCAACGCTAACTTTAGCAGTCTTTCTATTACATTCTATTATTTTCTCATAGAGCCATATAAACCTATACTTTCAAGTTTCCTACAGAGCAACATGTAACAAACGTATGTGTAGTAAAGGAATGTGACTGGAGACAGAATGAAAGTGCTTATTCTACGCTCCATGCGTTGTAAGCACACTCATTTTGACGCAGTAGACGAAAGGGTGTATAGTGGAAGGCATTTTTGCTCTGGGTGTCCAAAAACCGACATATTGATCGATAAATAAACATTGTTGGCTTCCTCAATCTCTTTAAAGTTTCAGAAAAGCAATAATGCCATTGCAATACATTAAGTTTAATGGAAGTTATTTTTAATAAATTTTAAACCCACTGAACCTTCACATGTCTTGTTTCATCTGTTTCACAATAAGGTTCAAAGATCAGGTTCCGGTTCCCGTTTACACGGACGGTTCCGGTTGCTGGTTCTGGAATTCCGGTTATTCCCTGGCTGGGTGCTATATACTTCAAGCACAGCCTGTCACAGGTGATTACACAACGCATAAAATGATAACTTATAAATAATGAAACCACACTCTCCCGTTCACTGTGGCATGCGAGATAATAGCTATATTCCCTGACAAATTTCTTGCTATAAAGCTTAATAAGCCCCAAGAGAACTTTACAGGGCGTATTCGCGTTCGAACACCGCCTGAATGGTTGCGCACGTGCCCTATAATGGTAGGATTACTAAGGTACCTCGAGGAGGACCACATTATCACCTGCTCGCAGGTTAAGAAATCATACTGCTATTGCCTGTCCCAATCTCACATTGGAAGTTTGATGATTTTTGCTTTGAATACATAGATCGTTGGGGAGTGTATATTTTCTCCTATTAGTTTAGTTTAGTCATTTTAGTCCACAGGTCCGACAGTCCCTGGGCGTCTAATGTAGGGCGCTCGTGGTAATCATTTTTGATTTTACTATTAACTGTTGCTATTGCCGCGGCATTTAGCATTGGCAGATATAAATATATAATTCAAACATTTGATTCTTTTCAGCATCTGCTTTTCAAACGTTACTTAAAGCATGTGAACCTTCATTAAAAATGATTATTATTTATCGATTATGGCTGGACGTCCCATAAACTTTAACCCTTTCAACCTCAAATTCCTCGAATTCTGCACATATTCGTTCACATACGTATATATGTCGAATACATTGGTCAACTGTGCGCGTAAGAGGACAACCAGAAGACTAGGACCTTCTTAGTCAAACATTTTAATTCTCATATATCAGAAACGACACTGTTTGCATTTGCAGGGAGTAGGCATACCGACAAAGGCAGCTAAACAGACGCCTAGTTAACATACGTATATATGTCGAATACATTGGTCAACTGTGCGCGTAAGAGGACAACCAAAAGTCTAGGACCTTCTTAGTCAAACATTTTAATTCTCATATACCAGAAACGATACTGTTTGCATTTGCAGGGAGTAGGCATACCGACAAAGGCAGCTAAACAGACGCCTAGTTCGGCTGATCGCCAAAAAAATATATATACTTAGTCGAATCAGATAAGCTGAACGTTTATGATTAAACAACGACTAATGCACATGTTAGGACGTGATGCTAGGACTTGCGGTTGCCACAGCTCTCTCTCTCAGTGTCCATATGTAAAGAGATCCAAACTAGAGTTCATACATCAGGGTTCTGGCCTTCCCACGGAGAGAGGGGGCAGGTATTTCGGCTGACGCCAGGTATTTTTCTGAACGACTAAACATAACCAAATTTTTCTCTGCGAGGGAAAATGACAATTTTTCCTTATGAAACTAAAAAACTCCATAAATTTTTGCCCTGTGAGATAAAAACACTATAACTGATGTCAATCCATAGAGTTTCACTATATAATGCGCATTATTATTCTACATTTACTTTGATTTGATCATTTATGCTATTTTAGCGTGTTTCAGTTCCCCCAGTTCCACATACGGAAGTCAGAATTTCCCGCCACCACCGCCTCAGGTGCCCCAAGTTCAGTTCCCCAGGTACGTTGGAGGCAGTTTGGGAAAACCCGGGCTTCTTAGTTCATATTGCCAAAATGATGATAAATACGGTAACTAATTATATATACATTCAATTTAACATATGCATTTGAAAAAGATTTCATTTACAATTTGCATGACGGTCGCCCTATATACCATTGTCAACTTAGAGTCTACACCAATACATAACAAACATACAAAATAACTTACCATCCTCAACGTTATTACTGCAGCTAAACAGTTCAATCTCGGAAGCCGGAGGGTCGTCTGGAAATGTGACTACAGGATTACCATCAAGGTAGCCAACCATCCGAATACTCATAGCAAAACACTGTTAACAATAGTTATAAAATACTTTATACGTACGGGTTAGTGTATATTAAACATTGTACCAAACAGTGATTTGGGTACAGCAGATAGTAATTCAAATCCTTCAAATGCAAAAATATATGAAACACATGAGTACAATACTATATCATATGGTCAGTGCCCTATGACTACCAGTTAGTCCACGGTTCAGTATCTACACAGAACGTACTAAGCTCAACAGGTGTACAAAGAAGAAGTTCCCCATATTTTCAGCACGGCACGCCTATGCCAAACCAAGGTTCCGGTTCTCAAGCCAAAGGTACCTAATTTACCATAACTCGTACAGTGGGCGATTTTCGAATGATTTCAGTTGTGGTCAGGATCCGCAAGAGCAGTTGAACAATATGAACACTACGCCGCGATGCATATTTTTCTGGAAACAGGGATACAGACAAGTCATCTGGTCACAAGTCATATAACTGCAGCTGTAGGCGTCCATGCTACGAAAATGCCTCTAACTATGCCGGGTCAACAACATTAACAAACTAGATATTCACCGTCGGATCAACAGTCATCGACCCAACAAGCAATGGTTATATAGCAGCCGCCAATATTCATGTCAGGCAACGCATGGGAACTTCAGATGAGATATCGCCTATTCTAAAACACACGGGAGGACCATAAAATACTGAAACAGCCACATAACGTCGAAAATGTTTGACTTACGACTAATTTCAACTGTGAATATATAGAAGGGAAATTGTAGTGATTTTTAATTCAACAGGGAGTAAATTACATAGAAATATTGTCCAATGTTTGGCAAAATCGCACAATTTTAGTGGACATAAACTAGGCGAGGTTTTATATCCCGTAGGCTTCCCTTCCGTGCACGCTATTTGGAGAATCCATTTAAGGATACGATCGATCATGTGTAATCGAACAACAGTGCAATAGGAACGGTACAGCGCCCAAGTTGTCCACTGTGGGCGATTATTCGTGTAGGCATAGGGTCCTGAGCAAGTTCTTCAACGCAAAGCCAAAAGCAACATTACCGCAGAGACAATTTCAAACTGCCAACAACCAACGCTAAATGTATGGTAAGTTGATTAATGGTATATACATAATGTAATGCGGGAACTATATGTGCAGCGATGTGATAAAAACGAAAGAAGAAATCAATTCCATTTCTCGTTTTAAATTCACTTTTATTTTTACTCAATTTCAATCGAATCAATTTGATTTCACTTTCATAAACAAAACTTATTTTAATTTTATATTTGTATTTTCACTCCATTTCATTCCACTTAAGTATAACGATTTTTAATCAAGTTGCCACAGTCATACTGTCAACTAAGTGATTTTAAAACCAACCAGATTAGCCAGATTATGTATATATATATATATATATGTTTAATATAAAACAGGTTTTAAATTTCCCGCGCAAAGTAAATTCGAAACGAGTTGATTTAAAACCGGTGGAATTCATTTCATTTTTCAAGAAATGCATTTAAAACGAAAACATCTGTTTTCGTCAGAGGGGGAAAAATCGACACCATGTGTCCGTCCGTCTCACTCCTCAATAACTACGGGCCGATTTAAATTTTTTGTTTGAAAAGCCTAATATCCTTCAACTGCAAGAGATATAGTTTGTCAAAAATTTGTTTTAGTAAATTAGTAATTAACTAATTAGTTATAGGTGTTAACCTATTTTTGGCATTTCCAAACAAAAATTGCTCATTTGTCAATGAATAAGTAGTGTAAAGCTATTATTTTGGTGCGTATACCACATTTCGCTGTGCTAATTAAGAATCTGGTCTTTATTACTATTCGAGTAAGTTAAAACATGCTAATTAGTTAGTTATTTAGCTAATTACTAATAATAAATTAGCTCATTTTTTGACAAGTTTCCAAGCGCTTAGAAATTAAAATAATATTGCGCACGGAGGTTTCCTATGTCACTGATCGCGAATATAACATTTCTGAATTTCTAAATCTTAGCAGTATACTGTAACTAGTTAATTAAATAATTAGCTAATTAGTTAATTTTATGCAAATTTTAAAATCTCCCCAGAACTGCTCATTTTTGCGATATGGGTCTTCGATGTCGCTCACTTGTAAAGCTCTATGATTTTTTTCATGTGTGCTAATTAGTTATATAAATAGTTAGCTAATTAGTTGATATAGTTGTCTAAAATGTTATACTTATTATAAATTGATTAAATATTTAGCTTAAATATACACATAATATAAAATACTTTCCCCATTGCTCCGCTCACTTTTTGTAATATTACGTTTTCTAGTTAAATTTTGAGAAATGAGTTCGGAATCATATCAAAAAGTACGGGCCATACGATAATCCTAATATTAAATCGTAACTTTATTGAATTCAGACTGTAACGAATGAAACCAGCGAAGCGAAGAATTTTTACTAGCCGAGATAGTGGTAACATTTGACAGTCCGTTATTGGGTTTTAGGATGACACGCATACATTAACGCTGGCTGAGCGTATCGATTCGTGCGACAGCTCACTTGAAAGGCTGAATTGCACTCCTTAGGTAGGCGCGAAGTCTGATTCACACATCTCGCTACCCCCACCCAGTAAACAGCGTGCCATAGCGGCCCGGGTCGGGCCCTAAAAACAAAGTTTATTTTAAATTACTTATTGTAATTCAACAACTGCTGTATACATATATATATTTATATTTACACGTATATATACATATATATTTATATTTAAATGTACAGCATATAAGCCTTTATAAGTCTATATATAAAGCTTTGCTATGCGGTTGTCTTACGATGTAGGCAGGGAATAACCGGAACAGTCCATTTAAACCGGATCCTGAAGCTGATCTTCGAAACTTATATATAGTAAAACAGAAGGAAGAAATGAAGGTACAGTGGATTTAAAATGTATTAAAAATAACTTTTACATTAAACTTAATGTATTGCTATGGCATTATTACCTCTATGGGACTTTGAAGATGCTGATGAAGCGAAAATATATGTCGGTTGTTTTTGGACTCCCAGCGGAAAAACGTCTTTTCCTGTACAGGCTTGTGTATAATGCGTCGAACTGAATGTCCTCGTAAACGCATGAAGCGTAGACTACACAATTTTGTTCTGTCTCCAATCGGTTCTCTTTACTAGACATACGTTGGTTACATGTTAATCCACAGGAAACTTGAAGTTATTGGTTTGTGTGATTGTAGAAGAAGATAAAAAGGTAAACTATAATTTTCATATCGTTAGATGGACATATTGCGCAGGCTAGCGTTGGGCAACCATTGCCCATCAGTTAGATGGTGATATTTTCTGATCAGAATGCTATAAATGAGACGAACTGTGATACTGTTCGCACAGTTTCAATACGTACAGTAAGTTCCCAAGAACACAGTTACTGGCTGCTATCATATATATGTCAATGTACAATGGTTGGCCCCAAAAAAATTACATCCAATCAATCTGCTACTCTCATTAAGTGTTACGAGTCGTCCTGTAATCAATATGTGATGGAGATGGACACAAAAATCGATCGTGGAAAGTGTGCAAGTGTCTTGCACAACAGACGGGCCAAGGTTAGCACGGCACCTACTACAGATGCATCTAAACCAGATAGCGGCTTCCGCTGGTATAGCGGTGTTGCTTGTCGTCGACGATGATCTAATCATCCTGAAAATTTAGAGAGGCGGTTATCGAAGTTCGAAATCAATCAGGAGAGGATCAAAAATACGGTGGCCTGTCTGGCCAGCAAAATCGACAACCTGATTTCAAAATCCATTGTCCCCTGCGACCACACCCGCGTCTACCGGTCTGTGGGCCGGCTGAGTTTGTAAATGTTAATGATGAAGTTTAGATTGCTCCGAAGGTATTGACTGAAATTGACGTAAAAATAACTTTATTATTACAAACCTTAAGGAGTATAACAGTGAAGCAGGTAGTGAAAGAAAGCAACACGATACTAATATGAAGGCTTTGCTTGATAAATGTAAAATCTCTGTCTAGGTGATTAATACCTCAAAGATGTACCGGGTCGGCAGACCGGGCGCGACACAGTGTTCGCTTCTGAACGTTATCTTCAAATCTGTAGTGGACCGGCAAAAGTTTCATGATGGGGGTCGAGGCATCCGGAGGTTACATGAAATTTCCGATTGCAGAGGTCGCTACAGAAACCTGTCCGCACGCCGGCTGAGGTACAGGCTTTCAAAACTGCTGGGCAAAAACAGGACAAACACAAAACTGGTCGCTCAAAACGGGTGTACCAAACGCAGGAATATAGGTCAGAAATGTCTTTCCAGACGGGACGGACCAGGAAGCGGTCATGGAAATACGCATCCCGGTGCAGTAAATTTACATTTCCCTGTTTAATCAATGACAATGTTTAGTCTAATTCCATTCATTATAATCGTGTTAACAACAATTGCTTGAATTCCGTTTTTACCAAATCTGATTCTAGTAGTAAGTTTATGCATCGTGTGTCTAGCTCTATCTCAGAGGTGCCAAGTTATACTACCGATAACTAATGGTCTAAACCGTTCAGTTATTGGCAATCTAATCTAATTTAATCATTCATTGAGGTTTTGCTTATAATCGTGTGTGAATAAACGCTAGACCTGTTATGAAAAAGTTCCATGAGCTTGAACTTTTTGTAATCAGCAACAATTGTAACATTGTGTTTGTTACGGAGATATGGGCCTCATGCTTGCACGATGACAATTTGATCGCGATTACCGAATATTCAGTCTTTCGATGTCATCGGATAGGTAGACGGGGTGCGGACTATGGTCCTCGTCAAAGGGACTCTGCAGGCTACTGCCTGTGCCATCGCGTTAGTGGACCCAATCGAATATATAGTCTGTCGCAAAATTGGTATTTCTGACTGTCATTCTCCTTGTCTGCGTCTTCTATTGTCGCTAACGAGGTGTATATTTGCTGCGATTTCAACATGCAGTCGACAGATTGGTTAAATTACTCGTGGTTGTCACCTAATGGTGAGTTCATAGAATGCATTATTAATGCTGGTCTGACACAGCATGTCGAGCAGCAGTATGCAAGTGGAACAAACATTTTAGACTTTATATTTACGAATGATGATAAAGCTATTTTTTCCGTAGACACTTGGGCTACTTGGCAGTCATCGGACCACTATTGTGTACAGTTTCGACTTGCTATGAACATTTTTACTGTTTCTCATGCCGATCTGATGCCGGTGCAACATCCTCGAACTGGGTTAGAGCCTCGTAGGCTAAAATGAGAAATTTCATTGCGGTTTTAATTGAAAAGTTATATCAGCCAATCCAGCTGACGTGGCACACGTATCACCTTGCTTCGCAGCGATTGTCCAAGAGACTATCCGTGGTTATGTGAAACAATAAACTTGTGCTCCCCTTCGGAAGCCAATTTGGACGAACAACCTCTGTTGGGCTTCGTTGAGAGACAACCACAACGCCTTTCGACGATTTAAGTTATTTAATTCCGAAACAGAATGGGCAATATATGTCGAAAAGTCCGAGGTGGCAAACAATCACATTCGTGAGTCGATTCGTAAATATGAATATATATTGGCCGAAAATATATATATCGACCGGAAGTCATTCTTTGCTTTGAAGCGGCAGAAGTATATGCCACTGTGAGAAAGATGAAGCGTAGCGATGACCCGATGTCCACTTTGTCTGCAGAGGACTCTGAACTCCTTAATGGATACTGGGGGATTGCACCAAATATTTTTGCTTTGAACTGTTGGAGACTCATATCTCGTACCCTCCAGGTAAATTTCGGTAGTTTCGAGAAGCCAGGAACGATGCCATGAAGCGGATGCGGTTTTTGAGCACTCCTTGAAGTCCAGCGATGGATTATCCACACCTAAAGTAACGTGGTAATATTGGTTTTAGAAATAAGATGTTCTTTTGTCATAATCACGAACGGAATCGTGCCAAAAATACAGGTCTCAACAAGTGATGTATGATGAGCTCAAACAATTAGCCGAATTCAAACATTTGTTCGCCATCTTTATATATATGAGCTAAATCGCATAAGTGTGCTTGCGGTTTATGTGTTAATGCCCGAGTAGAAATAAAGCCGACACAATTGCGGCCGTATACGTTAGCCTTTCTATGATAGGAATTTCGGGATTCTATGACAGGGCAACGTGCCAAATGCAACTGATGTATGATCAAATTATCATTCGCCGTTCACTAAATCCACGAACAACCTTGATTTTTCTAACAAGATAGGTGGATCTAAGGGTTTTTGTGTGGAATAGCAACATCTGAACTCAATAATGCAAAAGGATAGTTTCCCATTGCTATCCATTGTAAAATTATACACTCGTGTTATGAGCTAAGTATCCGCGGTCCTTGACCTTTATTCAGCGCATAGGCAAATTTCAATGCGTAACGCCGACATGCAGAACGCAACCATTGTTTGTGTGTTTCACAAAGCAAATTATTTTAGTAAGCGCACGCTCACTTTGTTTTCACACCTACAACATAACACACCGTAATATATAAAAAGTATGCGCTATGTAGGTAAGAACTGCGTAGTTACAACAACTAAATATGTAATTTTTCAGTATTTTTCGCGATCTTTAAAAGGACATCACTTTTTACATGCAACATCAGATAGCAGCACAGGCTCGGTTTTTAAAATCAGCACTAACAAAATATTTTGTTAAATTTAGTATATTGTACCGTATAAATTCATATTTTGTCAAAATACTATAGTGAGTGAGACAAAAAAAATACGATTTTCACCGTTTTGTCGCCATGTCGTGGGTATTACGTATACTAACCTGTTTTCTGTCATGACACTGGCTGCTGCCCCTGACACGTTGCAGTCCAGTTTTCTGCGTTCTGCGTCCAGCGTTTCAGGAATTACAATTAAAAAACACCGTATTTTTTATTGTCTCATAAAAGACAAAAAAATACACACGAGACAAAAAATACGCTTCAAAATGACATCTCTAAGCGTCACTTAACGCTTATATCCCCATATTTTTCAGAAAAAACGCTCGCTAATGCTTTATCATAAACATTTATAACCGTTGCTCACCTGTTCATATAGTCAGGCACTCGAATCGTCGGCCACCGCCAGTCCGCCATCGATTGCTATTTGTTTGCGGTCCAACGCCTCGGTTATCGCTGAGGTTTTGCGAATATTCAGCATTTCTGGGAACTTGAAACGCTTGTTGCCCAAAAATTCGACCACGAGAGGCCCGGCTATAATGTTCCACAGGGGAAAATTGTCAACATCCAGCCCAGCTCCCGGTTCCTTCATAATGTTGTCCGGATACACTGTTGGGTCAAGGCAACCCAAAGTGACGCCGAGGATCTCGTTAGTTTCGTTGCACTCCCGGGCGACGAGCTTACCCATGTAAATGACCGGTTTTTTCCTCCTGGGGTCATAGAAAAAGGCTGCATACCACTTTTCTTTGATATCTGATAGTTCAACAGTTTGTGAGGACATGGCACGCCAGAGTTCAGTCAGGTAAATCACCGCCGATGATTTACTGGTTGGAGGAAAGGCAGCTGCCGCAATTTCCGCTGAATCGTCCTCGTCTTCGACCGCTAAAGAACCCTCGCTGTCACTAGATGAAGCCAAAGAGAGCTCACTCGACGATGTCGTTGAGCTTTCCATTTTTCGTTTGGAAGCTTTGCCCTTCTTAGTCAAACTGGCGGCCGATTTCGGCTGTTGTTTAGCTTTGGGTTGTTCTTTCTGCTTTTGTGCATGGAGGAATTCCTGGCTGGTGATAATGGTGGCCTTGGATCCTCGACCGGCGACACGCTTTCGAGCCCCAGGCTGGGCCAAAGCACGCTGTCCTGAAACCGGCGTGACAATATCCATAAACGACGCAGGTGTTGATTCTACAAGTTCCCATCGCAACTGCAGGCGACAGTTGGGTGGTACCACGTAATTCGGCAACGGCGGTATGTCGTAGCAAACTCGACCCGGGGTTTGTTGCGGTGTGGTCGATGCACAGCCGCGGCTGTGTCGCTCGCCCGACCGCTCTCTGCCGCACCCGAATGTTCCTCCTGTGTTGCGTAGTTTATTGCGTCGTCTCCCTCTCGATTTATGTTTTGATCTTCGGGCTCATCAGGATCGTCTCGCAGCGGCTTGTAGCATTCCGCAACAGGAGTCCCATCGTCATCTACTGGCTTGTCCAGGGCTACCCAACTTTCATATTCCTGCAGAATATCGTCATTGAAACGATTTCTGTCATATTTTGTGCGGTCAGCGGGAAATACTGAACAATTTTCGAACATTTTGTTCGCTTAGAGCAACTGGCCACACCGCGGCCAACTCATCAGCGAACGCAGCCTTGTTGACTGTCCTTTCGCGGTGTGAAAACGTTGTCAGGCGGTGCATTTCATTGTCCCAGCGATTTTTAACGGGCGCAAAATACCAACGTCAAGAGGCTGCGATGTATCGGTCGTGTGCGGTGGGAGCCGTAGAATCGTGATATCGTTTTCTCTTGCTGTTTCGATCAATTTTACGGAAATATGTGAGCTATGACCGTCAAAAATCAGCACTGCCGGTTCTTCTCCCTTTGATTTAATCCAGGGCACCATCATTTCTTCAAAATAGTCAACGAAAATATCCATATTTATCCACCCATTATCTGAAACGGCATAAGCTAGGTCGGCAGCCGCTTCCGTTGCACCTTTCCAACCCTGCAACATGTGCTTTCCCTTATGTATGATGAGGGGCGGCAAATGAGAACCATCGGCGCATACGGTCGCCAGGACGGTCGTGTTCATTTTTCCCGACCCAGATGTAATCCGTAGAGTCTTCTCCCCACGGATTCCAACAATACGGGACTTCTTGGGATCATGATTGAAACCAGTTTCGTCCGTATTGAAGACGCGATTTGCAGATTCCTGATGCCGAGCGTATCCATGATGCCCTGAAAGAAATTGAATTGTTTTTAATTTAAAACTACTTTGGTGTGCCTTTTTAAAACAAAGCATTTATTCTTTTAATTTAAAACGATTTGCTTCACTTTCTGAAGAAACTGTTCCATTTCAGAATAAATTTCAATAATTTTCCATGGCGTTTTGAGCAACTTGTTCTTGTATATGTTCTGTCCATCGGACGACGTCGGTACCACGTCACCTGAAAATTGCGAAGTAAGCCTAAACCTTAGTGAGAGCTTTAGTGTAACCCTAGGCCTTCCAAGAATGACAAACTCCCATGACAAGAACATCAAATCCGACAAGGAGCTCATATTCGGAATCAGCATCAAACGCCACGACACGACACATCAAAGCTCCTTTCACCGAAGCTCTAATTTCAGCAAATACGTCTGCAAAAGGATCTATGGGATTAATTATGTGTTGCAGGCGCAACATTTATCATTAACTATAACATATCTTGTAAAAAGAAGTCCCACGCCGTACAAATTGACATGCTTCAACTTGATTTGATTGATTTCATGCTTTAACAAACTTGTGATGTTAGACGAACTTACTACCAGCGTGTCATGAAAATCGTATATCAGAAACGGATTCGAAGTGGCTCTGAAACGTGCGAGCTGAATTGTTGCCGCTTTTTCACCGAGAGTCGATGTCTTGCCAGAAACCCCTTTAGCCAAAACCGTTTTGGAAGCTGGTCACTATTATCCCAGATTTTGACTGATCTTTCCGCCGAGTCAGCTTTGATCCAAGCTTGCACGAATTCTGGTATTTCTGCTAATTTACAGGGAAACCCGCTTCGAATGCGAATTCGCAGCGCCTCGGCAAGAAGTTCTTCAATTTCGGCCCCGAGCAAAGTGCGTTTGCCAGTTCGCGACGGTTTGCGAGGAGATCTCTCACCCGCTTTAATGTCTATTTCCTTTCTCAATAAAGTACTGGACACACCAGTCTCTGCCCGAATTTGTCTGAAAGACATCCCACTGGCTCGCAGTTGGACTGCTCGATCAAGTGTCTCTTGAGAATGTCCTTGCCCTTTTTTCTTATAATAACGCCCCGACATAATTTTTCAGCAAATCAAAGCAACAGCTACTATATATATTTGTTAAAATTAGCTATATATTATTTTACTAATTAGTGCACTGAAAAGCCCTGAAACACGATTCATATACATTAGTTGACCCCCCAAAACCCCGGCGCCAGCATCATACACTATAGGGCAACGTTTCATGCACTTTTGTCGGCAACTTAGAGAGCGTATTATTTTTTGTCTCTTGCTGTATTATTTTTTGTCTACAGTAAAAACGTGAGACAAAAAAAATACGGCGTATTTTTTTTGTCTCGCACCAAAAAATTTTGCCCAAAAGTGAGACAAAAAAAATACGCCCGTTGTCTTCCGCCAGGCGCTGCAGGCAACTTCACCACACCTTGCAATTATACTTCAAGCCATGCCCCATCCACCATAGAAATTTCCTGCGCGCCAGTGTTACTTCACAATGGGAAAAGGGAAAAAACTTTGGTGAAACGGAAGTACAGGGAGAGGAACAGTCGGAAGTTGTATCAATACTGTTAAGAACGAGAGCATAGTAGCGGAATGTCATTCTGTATATTATATTAGCAAAGTCAACTTCTTAACGCAGTATACAAATTAGGTTCCTGCATTGTCCACAAGGTGACGTGCTGATGTGTAGTTTTTTTGTCTGAGGGAAGTTGTATTTTTTTTGTCTCAACGACTATATAGACGCTCTCGATATAACGAAAATGAGAAAGCTAACTTTAATACTGAATTTTTGAAATCTGCCAGGAGCAGGAAAAACAATTTCTTAGATGCGTCCATAAAATGATGGTTACATAAAACCGTCATAAGAAACTGCATTTTAAAACTCATCTCAACCCTCTCATATTATGAAAACATTGCTTCGCAAACTTGTTTCGTGTCGTGCGTCGTTTTGTCTCACAAGACCCGCTAAATTGAAACCAATGATACAACTAATATTAAAAGTGTAACTTGGATGGCATATGTTCAACATGTTGAAAACTTGTTTGACATTAATATCCAAGTGCTTCAACCATCATGTGAACCTAGCTTAACCGTCAAAGGTAACCGGCTCCGGGTTCTGTAATGCAACATTACAGCTTTTTGGGTATAGCCAGTTATTACTGTCAAATATTCTACATTATAAAACCGCGCTGCCACATTTCTAAGATATTACAAATAATCGGAATGTACATTATTACAGGTAAAAGTATGAGGACGTATAAAACTGTTACTCTGCAAACGGACAGGAATGTTTAGTGGTGTCTCGTACTTTGCAGCATTGAAGACGAATGACGAAATCACCTAACGAACATACTAGTGTTAAGCAACGCCACAATAAAATTGTCCGATATCGCTAAGTTGGTCCAGAATGATGAAACCGACAAAAAGTTACAGGTCTGGTTATACATTCCGATTTGTCATTACGTTGCCAATACGGTACATTGGTAGAATTAAATAACTCCGTTATAATGGTTCTATCCAATGACTTTGTTACCAACGAAAAAGATAAACACTTAAAATCAGAACATTGCTAGCCAATGAACATAAAGACACTCACTGGGGCCGGACAAGACCTGATCCTGACTGGTAACCAAAGCGCCCGGCGCGGTCAGGATGAGCAAAATTTAGGCCAATTTCAGCACGATGAAAATGTACACCAAACCGTGCTCGGGATAGAAAAACAGGACTTCATCACCCGAAATAGCGGATCGGTTACACGTCACGATGGCTCTGGGAAAGAGCAAAGTGATGCGGGTCCAACTCAACTACGCAATATTAAATACATAAACAGAATTGAATATATATAAAATAAAACACATACGTAAACCCAATCGAATATATAAAGGTAAAAACAAACACCTAGGGAGGCGGAATCATTCGGGACGGACACAAACTGATTTTCACATTCGTAATTTCCGTTAGGTAAGGTGGCGGTCGAATCCAGCCTTCCCGCAAGACCCCATGTTATATAAGTTTTCACATTTGGAGGTGCTTGCCTAACGACAGCAGCTTGAAGACGACGGAAGGATGTGAAGACACAACCGGTTGAAAAAGTTGGGGTGGTGTGGTATATGCTCACCGGCCGGCATTTTACAATTTGATTGTTGAGAGAATTTGCCAATAGCGATGCCGCCGAAATAAAGACACCGTAATCGGTGCCATGTGTCACGTCGTTGTCAAGCTGCGGTATGCAAGATTGATTCTGAAGCAAAAATAAGGTGGCAACAGACAGGGCTAACTAAGTTGTGGCAGTAGACCTGAGTCGTGGAGACGCCTTTTGAAACTGATCAAACTCGGCGCGGCGACAACCATGTCGGGCAATCGGCTCCAAAGTTCGATCACACGATATGAGAAACTGTCCATAGCATAATTCCACCGTGGAATGAACTTGGGTTTTAAACGATATCGGTGACCACGCGTTTGAACAGTCGGGTGTAGATCAAAAAATAAATGTACTGGTAGAGCGGTCAGATTGTGACAAAGTTTGTAGACCATAATAAGATCGGCACGTATACGTCGCGTTTTGAGTGACTGTATTCCAAATCGGCGCAGACGTTCTTCGTAAGCAAGGTCATTAAATCCCGGAACCATGCGAGTTATCCTACGCTGAACTTTTTCGATGATTTCGATATGATCGTAGTGCGGACGTCACACAGTGCCACAATATTCTAGAATTGGCCTAACGAGACACTTGTTTAGTTTCCGAATAATAGGCCCGGATTTGATGTGAAGTATTCTAATAATACAATTTACGACGCGCTCGCCGCGTCGGACTGCATCCGCGCAGTGAAATGAACACTTTAAATTATAGGCAACTAATACACCCAAATCTCGCACATACTCTTTAGAGTTTAAAGTCTGTCCTCCCATTTCATAATCGATATAGGGATTTGATCTGCCGAAATGAATCACTGCACATTTGTCGACGTTAAAGTCCATGGACCATAATTTCGACCACTTCCAAAGGGAATTTAAATCGTTCTGCATGTCCGTCGTAGCCACTAATGTAGAAACTGGAGTTCTCGGAATGCGTCGAAAAATTTTACAGTTGTCTGCAAAATTTAAAATCCCACTAGAAACACAAGCGTCGATTTGATTAACGTAGTAAAGAAACAGGATAGGCCCCAATGAGCTACCTTGGGGTACGCCGCTAGAAACTGAATAATGGTTGGATCGGGCGTCACCGATAATAACAGATTGTGTACGGTTTGATAAAAAGTTACTAATCCAAGACTAAAGATTTCCACTGAGCCCATGAGCTTCTAGGATGGCAAGTAGTCGGAGATGTGGGACGCGATCAAAGGCCAAAGGTATAGTGGATTTAAACTGCATTAAAAATCACTTTTACATTAAACTTAATGTATTGCGATGGTATTATTGCCTTTCTGAAACTTTAAAGAGACTGAGGAAGCTAATATATAATGTTTATTTATCGATAAAATATGTCGGTTTTTGGACATTCAGAGCAAAAAGTGTCTTCCACTATACACCATTGCGAATGCTGCGTCAAATCGAATGTGCTTACAAAGCTTGGAGCGTAGAATACACACTTTCGCTCTGTCTCCAGTCGCCTCCCTTTACTACACATACATTTGTTGCATGTTCTTCTGTAGGAAACTTAAAATTATTGGTTTATATGATTATAAGAGAAAATAATAGATAGAAGGTAATTTTCTGATCAGTGGTCAGAGACACTGTTTAGGCTAGCGTTGGACAAACAGTGCCCGTCAGTTAGATGATAATGATGATAACTTTCTAATCAGAATGCTATAAATGAGACACACTGTGATGCTGCTTGCACAGTTTCAATAAATACAGTTCATTGCCAAGGAAGCAGTTTCTGCTTGTGTTGCAGATAACGTTACTTCAATTTCTCCTGATTTACAAAGTTTAAAGCGCACCGGCTGGTGCTTGACGCAATTTATGTTAGCCAAGCATAGGCTAAGTACTTTTACGTAAGCCATACTCTGTTACCGAGTTGGACCGGTATAATTCGAACGTAACCCGCAGACTTCTGAATGTGTGAAATAGCTGCTACAAGCATCGACCTGGCTTTGATTTAACAAACTCCTGCAGGTTATTATGAAAAATTCCTGCTCAGATTATGTGCCCTACTTACGTTTCATACGGCAATTGGTTAATCTTTTCTTTTGCATGGTTGTATTGGAGCTCGATCATTGTATAATATATATTACATATGTTTGGATTACAGGATGAAGCAAAAAACGTGGAAAATTTCAAACAAAATTTTTAAACCGGAATTCCGGTTCCGGTATGGTTTTTTGCCCTTTGCCGTAACCGCAACCGGAACACGATTTTCGCCGGAACCGGAATTCTGGTTACTCCCTGCTTGATAGCACCGTCGGATCGCTACATGGTTCTTGGTCTACTGTTCTATCCATTTGGTTCATCGCTACCAATTGTTCTTTTTCTTCAGACGATATATCTTCGGTGGTTCTTTTTGAATGTTCTTTCTTTGTTGTACTCCACTCAATCTCGTCGGTTGATTGTTCATTATTTCGTTATGTGGATTCCATCGCTTTGGTATCACTCTGTATCGGTTGTGGTTTTGTTGGTGATTCTTCTTTTGCACTCCTCTTGCGTTTTGCACTGCGCTATTTGAAAAGCATTATTCTATTCTATGGCCCCTTCCACAGTTGTTGCACCTTACTGGCGTTTGGTTCGTCAACGTTTGCCGATTTTGCTGTTGTTGATTTATCATTGATACTGACATTCTTTGCTCTTTTTGCCAATTCGTTTGTGGTTGCGTTGATTGTTGCGACACCTGCCCCGGGTATATCGCTTGCAGCGTTACTTGAGTTCCCATCCGTTCGTAATATGGTTGTATCGGTTGCTGGTAATTCATGAAGTTCTGTGTTGGCATCATTGGTATCGGTATTGTCAACGGTTGCTCTATTTGTTGTAGTTGCGGTTGATGTACTTGTACCGATTGATTGTTCCACCGGTACGGACGCCATTGTGTTTGCGGTCTTTTCAGTTTCGGCCCCCACGTTTGTTGGTCCATGTTCGCTCTCATTTGGTTTGTGTTCGGTTGACTCGGTTGACTCGGTCGACTCGATTGTATTTCTCTACACATTTGTCGTTGTTCGCCTTTGCTTGTAATCCTTGGGTCATGTGTTGATCTAAGTTCTCGACTGCTTCGGCTTTCTCCGTCAATGCCGTTAATGTCTCTTCTTTCGTCACGCACAATCGGTTTCGGATGTCATTCTTTAATCCCGTGATCAGTGCGGACTTAAGGACCTCTTCGGCGATAGACTCGGGTATGTGTCTCGCGGTCAGGTGTCTTGATGCGTACACCCGTAAACCATCTAAGAAGTCTTTGACCATTCCAATTTGCCGTAGACTTTGCAACGCATTCACGTGATTCGACAACGTCTTTGGTACGTCGAATCGTTCTTTAAATTTCTTGAGCAATTCGTTGCAGTTGTTCAGTTCTTTAGCCTTTTCGAGCGTCATGACTTCCAAGTATTGTTCCGCTTTTCCGCGCATCTTGGTTTTCAGGACTCGGAGTTACTCTTGTTCATCGTCGATTCCATCTTGGGCTAACGCTTTTTCGAGTTATTTTCGGAATTTCTCACAGCTGCTATCGCAATTGTACGATTGCAGGTTTCGAACATCGTGCTCCATCTTAACCATGATCGCTTGGTCGATTGATTGTTGCGTTGTATTCGGTACTTGCGGCGTTTCGTTAGTCACCACCTTGATCAACGGTTCGATCAACTGTTGGTACATGGCCATCAGGTCATTGATTTGACTCATTGTCGCCGTTGTTTGTTGCGGTTGGTGCAATTAACATATATACGGGTTGCTGTTGCTAACGGCACTACGGGACTGATGATCGAATTGATTCCCGCCATGGAATTTGGTTGTATTGTAGGACCGATGGTGTTGTACCGTAGTATCCGTACACATCGCTTTGTATTGCACCGGTTGCTATGGTTTGCGCTTGATTCCATAAACTCGTCGTTTGAAACGCGCCGCAATTCGTCGTTGCGTACGGTATTTGCATTCGGCTGTATCCATTCGCGCTCTGGTTTACATCAATTTTTTGCCGCATACGTGGTTTGCGCTTGATTTCGTGCATTCAACGTTTAGACTTGCACCGGTTTGTTCTTTATTTGAACTGCATAGGTATTGATTTGCATTTCGTTGAATTTGGTTTGTATCGAATTGGTCTTGATTTGCACCGAATTGGGCTTGGTTTGTATCGGATTGTTCTCGGTTTGCATCGCATTGCATTTGGTTCGGGCCTATTAGTTCTACATTTGCACCGATTTGTTCGTGGTTTGCTCCGAATCGTGTTTGATATTCAGTTTGTTTGTTGGTTCGCGCCGATTTTGTTTTGGATGCGCTGCATCGAGTTTGATTTGCGTTCATTTGATTTTGGTTCGCATTGTATCGCATCTGGTTTGCAAAGGATTCGTTTTGTTTTGCTCCGAATCGTTCGTAATGTGCACCGTTTGAGTCTCCATTTGTATTGAATCGCATTTGCATTATGCTAAATCGGTCTTGGTTTGAAGCGAGTTTGTTGCAATTTGCGCCGAATTGGGCCGGGTTTGCATTTGAATTGCACCGAATTGATCGTAGGCTATATCGGGCTGATCATCGTTTGCGCTGAATTGGTTTTGGTTTGCCCCTATTGGTTGTTTACTTGTACCGGTTTGATCGTAGTTCATTTCGTGTTGATCTCGGTTGTTGGGATTGCACTACGTTGCTCTTCCTTTGGACCGAATCGATTGGCGCTTGCTTCTACTTGTTTTCGATTTTCATTGTATGGCCTTGGTTTTGCACCGAATCGTTCTATAGTTGCACCGAAATGATCGTAATCTGCGTCGGTTTGCTCTTGGTTTGCATCGTATTGTCTTTGTGTTGCACCGTGTTGGTCTTTCTTTGTTCCATACTGATCACCGTTTGTCTCAATTTGATCTCGGTTTTCGCTGTATCGCAATGAATTCGTTCCGTTCTATGATTGCACCGTAATAGTTGTAATTTGTGTTGGGTTGGTCTCGGTTTATGTTGAATCGCGTTCGACCTGCACCGATATGATCTTGGTTATCGTCGAATTGTTCGCCGTTTATTTTGAATTGGTCTCTGCTTGCGTTGGATCGCTTTGTTTGTTCGGATCGATTCATTTGTTGTTGTTATTGCTCATAAATTTCGAATGTTTCTTTTAGCACCGACTTCTTGATCATTAATCGTGATTGATATCGGATGTACTTGCTCCCATTCTTCGTCGTTGTTCGGCGTCGTATTCGCTTGACTCCAATTGAAAAATCTTCGTTGCTTTTCATTGTCTTGTTGTATTTCGATTTCATCGTCTTCAACAGTGCTTTGCGATTCTTTTCTTGGTTCTGCTGGCGGGATTTCTGGTTCGTAGTGGTCGAAACTTTGGCACAGTTGCTGCAGCTGTTTGGTCAGAGTTGCATGTTTCTTTATAAATTGCAACTGCTTTTCTTTTTGTTGTTGCAGCTTTTGCATTGTTCCCGCATTTCTTTTTCGAGGTTTTTTGTCGTTGCGAATAGTTGGTCGTTGCTTGCTTCTTCCTGAAACGTTTCGGTATATGTTTCTTGCATGTTTCTTTTGTCTTGTTGCTGTTCTTGACTTTTTGGTTCTGGTGTCTTTCGATCGAATTATCTCTTCGATTTCTTTAGTCATATTCAAGTTTGTCGTTTTTCTTGAGCTTTCTCGCTTGATAGTTCTCCATTCCCGACATTCTATTACTTCATCGTCGATATTTTGCTGCTCACTGCTTTAGGTGGCGTTCTCTGGAGTGGCATTTAATATTTTAACATTTAAACAGACTTTTGTAGAACGTCCTGGTTATGTGGTCTACTAATTCCTGCTACGATATAAATAACTTCTATTTTGATTTCTGCCTTATTTAGGACTGGTTGATTTTTGGGTTTTTCAAAAAATACTGACCACTTTTGTTTTATTACCAATTTGTCCCACTTTTACACGAAATCGTAGTCCCTATGTTATATAGTTTTGCTGTCTTGGGGGTAGGGGTTGGTAGGGGAATTTCTCATGTCGGCTATCAGTACTTAAAAGGGGACGGAATTCGTCACCGAAGGATTGTGCGGTCCGCGGTGTGGACAGCATAATGCCGGTGTGACGCTTTGTATGGCGCGCGTCTTTCTTGTCGTGAGCGGCACTCGTGCCCTACATTTCGCGATGCGTCGTGATCCTTGCTCGGCTATATTGCTTGAGTTCCAGATAATTTGGCAACAAGACACGTATAGTAAAGTTTTATTGCAATGCACGATAAAATATTAGAATACTACTGTTATTTTCGTAGCTCGCTTGCGGCACCCTTTTTGATAACCGTATTAAAGTCGCAACATCTTCTTAGAACTCGTATGAAAAGCCGCGGCACTATTCTTAAGCGCCGTTTTTATTGCTCACTTTAGCCTACACCGGCTCCTCTTGCACAGTCTGACACCTAGGTTTTGCAGTCTGACTTTACCTTGCTCTAGTGCTACTCGGCCGCTCGTTTCAGTATACTTGACGATCCCTATTTAATACTTTAGATTTAAGTTAAGTTCAAGCTACCTAACACTTGGACCTAGTCCGTAGCCTTAAGTTATCACAACTATTGTTTAAGGGTAACCACTGAGCGATAGTGATTAGTAGTTAGGTTAACTGTTACTTTACTAAAGCCCTTACGGGTTGGCACAGAGCCCCCGGATGGCTGACGACTGCACGATTATTTAATTACCTTAACCTAAGCCTTAGAATTACACTAATATTGCCAATTATGTTAAACAAGAAGACCCGGACGGCTGCCAGACTACGTTACTAAAACTGTACGGTAGCGGTCGATTACTGTATAGTTGAAGTTTCTCAAGTCGTAGAAGCCCCGGACGACTGCCGGTACTAGAGATTCGAGGACCCGTCTGGCTGACCAAGTACGTGGGCTCGACTGGACGCTCGATGGCTTAATCGATTCCTCGCCCCTAACTAGTCCGTCGACCCCGGTTGCTTGCCAGACGTCACAAGTAGTAACTATATAATCGAGTCCCACCTATATTCTCGCCCTGGTATTACTCACTCGACTCCAAGGGGCCGAAATTTTTAACGCATTACTAGCCTATATTAACTACTCTATCCCCTTTACTAAGATTATGGCCATTCTCACTTCTATTTTACTGGGAAAATACTATTACTAATTAATTTAATAATCGAGATACAATTACTTAATTGCGCCGCTTGCTCATGAGTGCTTAGGAATTTTTCAATTCGCGATATAAAATTACAATGCTAAGCGTATTTCAAGCACGGTCCTATGCGTTTCTTTACGCCGCTCTGTCAAAGCCAAAAGCTCTCGCTTCCGCACTTTCTTTGTGCGCCAAAATAGCTAATAGTGACATAAATGATATTCAGTGATTCCGGAAACCGGAGTATAGGCGTTTACTCAAGTGCTAACCGTATCCAAGAAGCCGATTATACGCTTCGTGTATCGCAATATTTCACCCTTACTAATCGTATACACTAGAGCTAATTTCACGCAGTTCTTTACGTATTAAGTCTTTCCAGTCCTCTGCTTTACAAACAATAAGCCAGAATTAAAACAATTAGCCAATGTGAAGCTCTACGAAAAACGTGAAGATTCTTGAAGACAACTTCAATATTGCGCCATAACGATGTAATCAACCAGAAAGGACTAGCTAGGTAACTAAAGAAAGCTAAAATCCAAACATGCTAAATCAAACGTATCAATTCAGCTAAATCCGAGCCGCTAATAGTACGAGATCTGTCACCAAACTAAAATTAAACTTTAAACTCTACAAAGCTAGTGGAAGAAACAAGCGCGATTTATGCAAATTAGGAACTTAAAATAAACAAAATTTTAAAGTTTTAGGAGAACTAAAATTTAGGGACCCATATAATAAGGGATTTTATCAAAAAGAATTTTTAAACCCGAAAAAGTGAAATTTAAGCACCGGGACCCCTGGTAGCCTAATAGACCCCCGACACACTTAGCTTTGTTAGGGGTTTACCAAGCTTTCAGGGGGTTTCCGTTACAAACCCGCCCCAAAACCCCAAAATTTACTAAAAACCCCGGGATGGTCACCGAATGCTCTATTATATCCCTCCTTCCCTTTTTGTCCTTGGGGTGTTCTTTTCTTTTTGTTTTCGGTTTGCATAATTAGCACCAGTTGCTTATTTTAGCTAACATACGTTAGCTTCGTTTTCTGTTTATTATAATCAGTCTTATCGCAACGCTCCTAGAGTTTGGTGATCTCGGCTAAAGGGATTACCGGCTACAGCTCTACAAACTGCAGTCTATTTCCGGGTAATATCGCAGCGTCTGAATACGGCTTAACATAATTCCGAACATTTGTTTATTAGTTTTTATTTTTAATTTTGGTTTCACTTACACGGTTACATAGTTAATGTGTTATGTATTTTGAAATTGATATAACGGTTTTCACGAATTCCCGAATTTGTTCACGAATTGCTTATTGGCTTTCTGGTTTAATGGTTCCAAGCTCTATTTATGAACATTGGTGAGTATACACCTGGCATCAATTTATAAACCCAATTGTGATCGAAAATCACTTTTACCGAAATAACGAGCCGAGTCCAGTTGTGTCAATCTATTCAAATAATGATACACATAAGTTTATTATTTTCGTTATAATTCACGTTATTCTTATTAATCTCCTTGGTAAAACTGAGCGAGCACGAGCGTAACCTTGCACTATAACCAACTATCAATTATAGATCGGGTCTTGCTAGCCATCAGGAAGCGGGGACGTTAATATAAGGAAACTATTAGGGTAATTCTAAGACCCTAGGATAAGGTAATTAAATAAACGTACGGGTCTAGCCGTCCGGAAGGCTTCGTACAAACCCACAAGGGAAATTAATAGTGTATTAGGATCCTTCAAGAAGCCGTCCGGATACTGTTGGCTCTAAGGAAATTATTAGTGTAAATGTAAGGCAAAGGATAATTAAACGTACGGGTCTAGCCGTCCGAAGGCTACGTACGAACATCACAAGAGGAAAACATAAATAAACTATTAGCGTGAATCTAAGGAAAAGTTTAAGATAATAAAATAAACGTACGGGTCTAGACACCCGGAAGGCCCCGTACAAACCTCACAAGAGCAATTAACTAATACATAACCTAACGTTAAGTAGCAAATAATTATATAGAATAATAGAGCGCTCAACCCTGAGTTGGAGAAAAATATAACAAGCCAGGCTCGCTCAACAAAAATTGAAGTAAACCGAATCCAAATCTAAGCGAAACTGTGACGGTGCTTTTACGAAACGAGTGGCTAAAACGTCTGCAAATCACGAGGCATAGGTCGCTAAATTAGTGGTGTAGAAAACCATACGAGTCAGACCAGAGTGTAATCTGTTACCGAAGTATTATACTAAGTTTGAATAAACATTCTAACTGTGGCTATCTTGATTTCATATCGAAACCATATCTCGAGCTAATCGAAGCAGTCACGCCGCAACGTCATAGAGATTAAGGCACGGAGTGATAAAGTTAAACGCGCGCCAAGAAAAGGATATTATTCCCATCGGCATACTACTGGCCGCGCGTACGAACCACCACATCTTCGAGTGACGAATCCCTTCTCATTTTTAATTCCGATAGCCGTCATAATAAAAACATCCCGGGCCAGCCCTCCCCATTTGAACCCTATAAAATAACAAACTTAAAATAAATAAATGGAAATCCTGGGAGAAGAAAATATGTTAAATGTATAGCTTCGTAATTGCTAATATTTTAATAACAATATGAAGGGAGATTAGCATTATACCATTAAGCTCTTGAAATTTAACTGTACCACATAAATCATAAGATTAAAATTTTAGAATATAAAAATTTTAAATTTATGACTGCGAAAAGCGCAATTCTGTTTTTACAGAATCGCAACTCTATTGAAGGTGATCATGTACATGTGAACAATTGGAACGACAAAATTTATGTTGCTCTTGATCCACAATTACGCGGGGCCATCGTACGAAGCCATCCCGATTGAACGCGCGAATCTCTTGGAGCATTCGACCAGTAACGTTGTGCCAGGCGGTTTGGTGGCAACAGCATTGTGTCTGAGTAGTGCCGATGACCCAGAAATTGTCCATCGAGTCGCTCAGGATTTGCCGGCTGCCGCTTTTCTCCAGTTCCTCAGCGTACTCGTCCAGTTTGAATTTTACCAAGAGGTTTGGCAGCATTAGGTGGGGTCGTACGACATGTGCCACCGTCGAACACTAATGGGTAGCTGTCGTTATAGAGCAATGCTGTGAAGCTGCAGTTCCGTCGGGGAAATGTCCATTTCGCCCAAATCCTTGGCTTCATCGTCGCGTCCCATTAGCGCCAAGATCACGAGGTAATAGTGTTCGGCATCATTGAAGAGGAGCCTTCCGTTGTGTTCAAACCGGTCGGCCATGGGGTATTCGTTATACAGGCGGTTCCGCCGTGTGCTTTTGAGCGAAAACATTTCCATCTTCCTGACCGATACACGAAGCATTCCGGCATCAAAGTAAGTACGTGCCCATCGATCTCCACCGGTACGTGCCGCACGCCCTTTGGGATTAACGTGGCATTGATATCGTTTGCACTGTAGTTTCGTCGCATTTATAATGGAGATACACGTGGTGAGTCTATGTGTGAAGTTACTCCCAATCCCCCATACAGCTTGGTGTCCTATTCCGTTTTCTTTTTGTATCTTCCTTGGGACTTTGGCTCAGGGGTACGTGCTAATAGAAATTGAGTTAGTCTACCCGTAAGTCGGGGTCATCTTAGTCAGATTCCTCATAAGGTGGTGGGCGCAGTGTTTGTCGTTGCAAGGCCGCGGGGTGCTGTTCTTTTCTAAAAGGGTATCGTGGGAATATGGTTGGTGGCACAGTTCCGCGCCGGTGGCGTTCCTCCAGCAGGGTTTGCCGTGGAGTCGACACCGGAGCGCTGGTCATTGAGGTGGTGACACTAGTGGATTGTGTGCGCGTAGTGGAAGCTTTCCTGGTTGTCGTTCCTGCGGCTTTACAGTTACTCCTGCCTCTTCGAAGGTCACACGTCTGCCGACGCGTAGGGCTTCGACTACTTCCTCGTCTGATGCTGCGCCGTATGGCCTAAAGACCCGATCCGGGCTGTCGGTGCATAAGATGTCTAGTCGGGGCTGTTGCATGAAAGGTACTGAGTCGTATTATTCAGGAGGATGTGGTAGCGGCAGTGGTGCGTATCAGTTCTGTGATTGTCTCTGTGGACGCTCCCGGTTGTGCACTAGTGGCAATTTGAACAGTCGAACCTCCTCGTGCTGTTTTCGCCTGCTTTAGTTGGATGGTTCGTCCAGTGAGGGTCTTTCCTCGCTCCTCTGTCCGCGCTTGGGCACGTGGAGGAGTATCCAGGGTCACCGGACGATAGGGTCCTCTCCGGAAGTGGTGGCCTTTCGCTGCTCGATCCAGTGATTTTTCGTCCGTCGTGTGAACCAGAGGTTCCCTGCTGCCTACTAGGTGTTCTAGAACCGCTGCTCGATGTTTCTTGTCCTGCCTGACCGAGTCGCTCGACGTAAGATGGTTCCTTGGAGGCTTGGCTGGTTGGCTCGTCGACTGCTTCAGCCGATCTCTCTCCCTCGTTCTTTTTTTCTCCAGAGGTTTCCGATAGAGCACTAAACATCGGCGATAGTCTTGGGGGTGGATTTATAATGGCAGGTGCACGCTAGACTCAATTATATGGTGGAATAGGTCTGTCACCAGCTGCTGGTGGAGTACTATACGGGCGCATAGTCGCTGTGTCATCCCTGACAGTTTGGGTTGACATTTCCATTGGTACTCGCCATCGTGACGCCATGATATGATCAGCCGGTCCTGATTGGAATAATGGATGGTCCAGTACGGCAAACATAGCATAACGCAAATCTCCCGAAGTGTATGGTCCAGGCACGACGATTTCACCGGAAGCTCCACATGGTGTAGTGGATAGTGTGAGGTCCGCTGGATAGAAATGTTGACCTTCGAGTAGTCCAACACCTACGGTAGGTACACCGAATGGAATCTCCTCGCTGGTAACTACTGTTCTTTCCATTGTGATCACTGGTACTGCATGCTGCATATACTATACTTGCGTATATCGACTGCCTGGTTCTGGTACGTATAAAAAGGCTTCTTGACCTGTAACCTGTTCCTGTGTTATCGGTGACGGTTCTATTTGACTATCTGGATCGGTCAAGGGAACCCGACTCCTGGCCGTCCATGGATTCTGGGGTTCGTATTCGTCAGACCGATACTCAACGTGCTCCATTGCCGCTTGCTCGGCGTCGATCTCAGCATACGTCCTGCGATAAGTTTGGGGACGTTAGGGTCACCCATCTCTACACTTTCAGTATCTAAATTGTCACTGATTGCGGTTCTGACCGCTACCTCATCTACAGGTTCTATTTCAGTAACGAAGTCTCTATCAGCGATAATTCATTGGGTTGGTTCATTCAAACTCCGCTCTAGTACGGAAGCTTGTACTTGACTTAGCCAGTCTCCTACGTTAGGCACTGGATCTAATGCCCTAAAACACAATTAGTCCTAATAATGTGCACGACATGCGCCCTTGCTTCCGGAAAGGAAGGCATTCTTTTACGCGCATGCACGGCGGGGTGATTCATGTGGTCCACACCAACGTAGCGTTAATTTCCTAGATGTTCCTGGTGTGGTATCGTACCTATAAACCCAGACTAGCTCGTGTGTCTGATAGCGTGGCTCTCGAGCTCGCCCATCGTATCTTAGCCGATTCATTTCTTGTGCGGCTTTCATTGATTGGTATGCACACTCCCTAATAGAAGCCATTCAGCGCTGCGCGTTGGCCCTATAGGAGTGAGCTCCGGTGTATCCCGTTGCTGCACTATGCGTGTCATTCTCTCCAGACAATCTTAGATAAAACCCATGCATTAGCAAAAACCGCGGATACTTAGTGGCTGTGTGTACCGACGAATTGTAAGCGATTACACAAAAAGGTAAGGATACATCCCAATAATGGTGATCATTTTGTGGTACACTTACTCGTAGTAGATATAATAGCGTCCTATTAAATCTTTCAATGTCACCGTTTCTTTGTGGGTGGTAAGTTGGGCTCATGTGCATAAATATTTGCATTTCTTGGCACAACTCCTCGAACATGTGTGCAGTAAAAGCACCTCGGCTGTCAGTAAATAGTTCTCTATGCGCTCCGTACCTATTGACTACCTCATATAAGAATATGTGTGCGGCCGTATGAGAATCCTGATGCCTTATGTCTATGGCTATTGCAAATATAGTAAATTGATGAATGAATGAAGTATAGCGGTTTCCTGCCAGTGACCGAACTTGGATATCTAGTATATCTACAAAGACACGATAAATGGGTTGATTTCCTAACGGAACCCTGTCCAGTCCGATGGTGATCCTAGAAATCGGGTCCTTAGCGGATTGGCATAGGGTGCACCGCCTGATCCATTGCTGTATGTTCAGACGTACCCTTCCAGTGGTAAAATTGTGTTAACTTTGCTAATAATCGGTGGCGGCCAGGATGCCCTCCGTATAGGGTGTTGTGTTCGTGCTAGAGTACTTGTTGAACTAACGTGACAGGGAGGCACAGTTTGTAATTTATGTCCCCTGGTTGTAACGGGTTCATATACAGTATTTTAGTATCCTGAGCTAGTTCGAAATAATGAGCTATCAATTCTATTCTTAGGTCGCCTAATTCAGCCTTTTAGGACACGTTTTGTTATACAAATACCACCAGATCGTCCGTAAATCCGGATCGTTTCGTTAGATCTACGGTAAAAGCCGTACCAAATTGAAATCTGGGAGGTTCGAAAAGAACGGTAAGTAAGTATATATTTTCATGTGTGTCTTGCGCGTCTTCGATTCTAATGAGACATTCAAGATAACGTGTGTGCAGCGTGTCACGCCATGGTCACACAGTCAGCCGCGACTATAGCCAACAATCTGTTAGTGTCACAGTTGACATTCAATGGACAATGACAAAGTGTCACAGCAGACAATTTAATTTATCCCCTGTGGTCAAGTGCGAATACATAAATATTGTATAAGGGTATCACACGGCACTCCGTTTTGCTCAAACTCAATATAATCCTGTTTTTATATAGCCACTCTCAACAACAGGGGATAAATGCAGGTTTCACAGAATAATGAGTGCAAAAAGTGGGCAGTTTTGTCTTTACCAACCGTTTGCAAGAAACTAAAATCTCTAATGGATGGCTATATTGTAATAACGGGACGCAGCTGCATGGCGCAACTTCCTAACACCATGCCCATACGACCCCGGCTATCATAACCTCAAGGGCGGACCTAACGTTTTGAGATTTCGTCACTTCTCTTGGTCAGACCCAAGAAGTTATGGAGCTTAGCAGGCGCGCTTCACGGGGTGTGTTCGGACCCCGCCCGATTGGTTACGCACGTGCCTAGTATCTTGGCATGATTGCTGAGGTCCCCCAGGGAGGTTGACACCAAAACCTGCTCACAGGTCATAATGTCAAACCGATATTCCCTATTCTAACTTAACGGAAGTTGTTTTGTTCAGCGGAATTTAAAGTGAAAACGCGTGATAATTTAGGTTTACCAGGTAAATTTTGAGATCTGCTTAGTTTGTTCCTAGTCAAACACTTTCTTTGGTGTAGCCTATGTGGCCCCCGCAGGGTTCCGATATGCCCTGAAACGTTTAACGTCGGACTACCTATTTTGTAACATGATACCCTAACAGTGTGATTAGCGAGTGATACGGTTGCCCTAAGAAATTTTGTACTTTAGCTGGGTATGATAATTTCATGAGCGAGTTCAGTCATTACGCGGACCTCTCTCGCTATGATTCTGTATCTATCGTAACAAACAATGGTGGCGAACCGCACTTGTCAGGACTTGGATTGTTCCCTCCGTCAAGCCGTGGCACGCAGGGTTGGCCCATCCATTCGGACACACTTATTACGCTTGGGTATGAACAACACTGGACACGAGGACGAGGAATGATTTTCAACGTTTTATTTCAAAACATGTACAATACAGGTCGAATACGAGCAGTTGGAGCGTAATACAAACAGAAACTCTGAGCCAGGCGAACTCGTCCATTCCCTTGTCCGCGTCTAGTCGTGGAGCGAGGCGGTGCGAGCGAGCACGTTCCCGGAAATACCGGGCCAAAATCTATACCCGAGATGTTCAACTAAGTCCGTTATAGCTCGGTGTATGTGTTCTGGCATGCTTCGAAGTTCGCTCTCTATGACGCTCGATGTTATACGCAGTCCGGGGGGCCGCGCGGGGAGAACCGAAGGGTTCGTTTCTTTTGTCAAAAATGTAAGACTCGGGGTACGAGAAAGCACAGGATCTCCGGCTCAAGATAAAACCTAGTCGTATTGACACAGTCAACTATAGTACAAACCATTACAAGGTTAAGAACAAATGATCACTTATGATACAAGCTAGCGAATGTTGATAAAAATCATGGTATAATAAGCGATGTGTCTACTCGGTCGTCAGATGTGGAAACTCTGTTCGTCTGCATTTCTTGTCCTACACAATGCCTAACATCCTTATCGAGTCCCTCGCAGCGTTTCGTCCTTAGGACAGGTCTTACACTAATGGATAGTCGCCCTTTAATTTCTCTCAGCGTTCACTACAGCCCAAATGGGAATTGAGATTTTCCCTTAGTCCAAAAATTTCGTGAGTGGTGCACTGGTGACAATGCGGTGGATTTTAATGATGAGGTACCAGTTGAGCTACGTTATCTCGGCAGGGGACGTAGCTTTAATCACTTTGAAGGGTCGCCCCTAGTAACTGTTTGGATAACCTAGGTAATAGGGGCATCGACCAAGGCTTGTTGTGACGACGTCTAAGCGACCAGTGGGGTCCTTTTCAACCGGTCGGGCAGGCTGTCGCGCCCGTCCCACAGCAGGGAATGGTTGGCGTCCTGCGGCGGGCCTGGCATTTTTCTTTTGGGGTTTGCTTTGGTTGGTTCCTTTCGCTCTCTTTGGTTTGTCGTTGTTCTCTTTTCTGTCCTCTCTCTATCGAACTCATCCTAAGACCTTATTGTACTGTACACATTGCAGTTGTACAGTGTCTCGATTGCACTATCGAAATTGTGCAGTCGAGTTATCATTGAAATTTTAATAAAACTTGTCAGAACTCGATAGTCCAGTGGATAACACAGAAATATCTGCAGCGGGCTTAAATTCCCCATGCAGGGTCGAAACTTAAAGCGGTAAAACGAAAGAAAACGAGAGAGGCGAAAGCGACAAAATTCAAAGCAAGGTCATACATGGTGCATAGCCTAACGGGCAACTAGAGAAAAATCAGAAAAATACCTAAACTCAGCGATCAAGTCGCTCTAAAAAGAAAACGGGGTTTTGCACTTGCTCGGTTTGGGGTCAAAACGATTCGCGAGAGGACGCGATTTTTTTTCTTATTGAAAATAGGGCGTGACAGCCCATTTTCTCCTTTTCAAGAGCAGGGGCACCGTACCATGTTTTTTGTTGGAAGCGGGCACGGTGGTCAATTGTGGCGTCTAGCCAAGCGGTTGGTTCGTTTTAGTAAGGGAGTTTTCCTACTTGCTATCGCCAAGCTTAACCACGTTTACGTAATATAGTGAATGTTAGTAAACTTAATAGTCGAACCAAGACGATTTCGAAGTACACATTGTGAAGCGAATGCCTAGTAGGTTGGGTCGTGAGAGGCTGTCGAGGGCTCGCGAAGCCGGTAGTTGATCCTCATGTAATGCTGAGGATAACCGTCTTGCTAGAGAACAAATCGAATAATTTACAAAATCGTGCAAAGTTTGTATAAAAATCGCTCCTTTCGGAGTGCCAGTACCTTACGCTCAAGCTAAGGTTCTTAGAAGTTGTTTAGTCTTTCCGATGTTCCCCAAATTTTCTTAGCTCGATCTGATAAGCGAAATTTTGGGGCTTTCTAAAGCCCGACGGAGGCTAGTCCTCCGTTCCTAACTGCGAAAGCAGTCCGAGCTCAAGCAGCGGCATGAGCGCCGAACGATCTATTACCTGAAAATTTGTAAGCCATAATCATAATCAACACTAGCTAACAACTACCTATAGTTTCGTGGTGAAATTTTAGCGTGGTCAGCTCAGGAAAAATTCACAAGCCCTAACTCAAGAGCGACAAATCATGTAAAGTATGGACGAGAAGCGTCCGTTTTGATTAGCCTTACCTATGACCACGGGGAATCAGAATGACTTCGACTATGGTGCTCACAACGTAACACTCCCCCGTGTAATCGTTCGAAATGCCCAAAACAGAACTCGACTCTCGGAGGTTTGTCAAAGAACATGTAAAACGAGGCGGACCGGTGTGGGAAGTGGGACGCCCATCGACGGGCGCCCAGTCACCCTATGGAGGAGACATAGTGCTACAGCGAACTAAAATCTTGGTCTGTTACATTCGTGTCTGGGGAAAATAAACCCCCATACTCTTGCAGCTCCTCCTGACTTACACCGTTTGATCCGGGACAGCAATAGCTAGTCCCCCTCCGCGAGACGAAAGATGTCTGCGCGGGTCCTCCGTCGGTCGAATCCCATTCCAAACGCAAATCAAAAGAGAAACACGAAAGAGCAACACAAATTGCGAAACCATACAATAAACTCAAGCGCCGGAGCCGGTCAGTAAAATCGACCGAACTCCGCGCTGCCGAAATCGAATTGATTCCAAGAGATGACGCGGTAGTCGTCGCCTCAAAATTTTCGGCTACGTTGAAGGATAGCGATTTTGTCGCTATCCAATCGGAGAAGGTCTTTGAACGCCCACCTTTTTGAGTTCAAACCCGGGCGCCCAATCGAAAAATTCCCACGATTTTATGTTTGACAGCTATCGTAAACCCTAGGTCCCCTTTAGAGAGAGTCGGCTTCAATCAAAATCGCCGACATCAAATTTGAACGCTCCGAGTACTCGGAGATCGAACATCTGTGAATTTTAGCCCAAATTCCGACGAGATCTTGAACCTCATCCATCGTTACTTTTAAATTTATGTCAAAAATTTATCCGAGGATCATCACTCAGATTTTTTAAATCTCTTACCTAATCCTAAATCGTCCGTTATCCCCCAACTGTCCCGCAAATAGATCACCCGTCAAATTTGAAATTTTAGATCTGCTTCTCCCCATAAGGTACTTGGAGGAAGCTAGAAATCTGTCCACATTTCAGGACAGATTGGTCTTCTTGTCCTCATTCATCAAATCTCCGTCAGCTAACTCGTCGATTTAAGGTTAAATTTCTGCTATTTAACGAGTTAGCATCCCCATCCATCACCTACTTAAGCTTATTAAAAGTCCATCTGGGGCCAAATTTTACTACCAAATCCATAGGTAAACGTGCAAACATTGCACGTTTACATGTTGGCTTAGAAGATAAAGCCAAACATTCCTAGCCGACAGCTTTTCAAATATCCCGACAGGGCGTCTTTAGACGTCCCGAAGGCGGGTACCGAAGGCGGGAATGAGCTTGTTTTGCAGTTGGGGACGCAACACATTCCTATGCATCCTCTGGGCTATCGGGGCCCCAGTCAGGGACTCCAGGAACACACGGGAGGGCCCTAAACATACCCTCCGTCCTTCCTAGTCGTTCTTGTTCAGTCCGTCCGTAAAACTTACAAATTTAGCAGAATTTTACACGTCCTGTCCTCGTCCGTCCTGTATTTTGTCATGTCCTTATATGCTATATATATACATATATCTCTAAGTACATACACACATACATACATATATACAATATTCATGAACACATAAACACACACTACACATGAGACACACTGGCGACCGGAGCGACAGAAAGGTCGCTCAAGTTCACACCAGAAACACGCAGAGCAACAACAACAACAACAACAGCTACACAGCAACCACAACAACAACAACAAATACAACACAGCCACAGCGACGACAACGACGACAACCGACCAAAGAAGTCGGTCAGAGAGAGAAAAAGAAACGAAAAACGAGGACGCAAAACGGAAAAGAAGGGGCACGGGAAGCGAGGCGGGGCAGGGGATTCCCAAGGGATTTTCGAGGGGCTGGGGTGAAATTCGGTCCCAGGACGAAGAGCAGGGCCGAACGATACCAAACACGAGGTGGGTAGACGTAGTGGCGGGTCGGGACCCAGTTTTGGGTTGCGACTTATATTAGTATACAGGGTTTCAGCGGGCTTTCCCGCGCTAACGGTTGGGCGGAGCGACGCCCGCCGGGCATCGTTGAACTCGCCTTGGAAAGGCGATTTATTTCCCTGCCTTAACGGCAACGGTTAGGGGGGCACTAAAATCATTACAGATAGAGAGAGTGTCGATGGTGGTGGGGGCGCTTTTGTCGGCTGTCCCGCGTTAACGGAGCAACGGACGGAGGCCCGCCGGGCATTTTTGCAGATGTCTCGACATGGTGAATACAATGAGGGGCGATTTGCCTAATTTCAAGTTAGGTATAAATTTTCGGGTGTTTCGTACCCACCTATAGTCGGGTTTTCCAGACTAAGGGCACTTTAATGGGTTATAGCGGGCTAGCAGGAAGTCCGATGGAGATCCGCCGCATGTCGTTTTCCTCGCCAAAAGCAGGCGAGTAGAATGAGGGGTCGCATGGGCGCATTTAATGGCAAGGGTCGCGTGCTAGATTGGTGCAACCTGACGAGATTTTATGTTCAACTTTCGTGATATATTGGGAACAGAAAATAATTCATACAACATACGACGAATTGACAGGTCAGGTCGAGACCCGCCTGGTCTGGTTAGATGACCGAATCGGTAAACTGCATAGAAACACGCATACTTCCAATCGATGATCCGACGGTATGAAGAAAAGCCAGTTGCTAGGGCGCTGGTCAAGTCATTTTGGGGCGTTCAAGGCGCTATAACAAGGGAGGATTTGTCCGGTGGCTGGCGGAAAAATAGAAGTATCGGGATGGGAAAATCAAGTAGCACACACGTACACACACACATATATATATATATATCGCTATATATCCACATATACATTAAGGTCACACCTACTTGGAACCAGGGTCACCAGCCAAACCTAGCGTAAGTATTGGCTGTTAATTGGACTTTCGACTATTTGTCCCTAGAATATCTTGTGAAATCCTCCAGTGATTTGTGACGTGTTGCCTCATTCGAAAGCCCTGAAAATTCTCTACCGGAAAGTACTCGGGACATTTTCGGGAAATCTCGACCCTTGGATGGTTACGGGCCGATAAACGAGCCCGATGTCCGTTATTTCCGAATAATCGGAAATTACAGTAACCCTTTTGTTTCAGCTTACTTTCGCGACCATTAGGCTATAGTTGTGTAGCGAAGCTAGGTTTAATGGATATAAAATTTCCCTATTTTTCCAACGATGACCTTGTGTAATGGTTAGCGCTCAGAACCTAGGACTTCCCTTACTACACAAATAAAATAAACACCTAACTTAATATTACTAAGATAATTAATAGTAGTACGGCAATAAGGTAACGAATTGTTGAATTGACAAGGTGGATCTTAGGATCCAAATAATAAATTAATATTAAGGCTCGAGCAAACTTTTGAACTACAAGGTGGATCCGTCGATCCGGCCTAAGCTTTGACTTAAGCTTAGCTCAACCTAGTCAATAAGATTTATCGGAGCACCCCTGTGCTCTCAAAAGAAAAATTTTCGGAGCAGCCCTCTGCTCTCAACAGTAAAATTTAGGAGCAGCCCGTCTGCTCTCAATAACCCAAGAAAATGTGGAGCACCCCGTGTGCTCTCAAAGACCCACTAGTATATATATGGAGCACCCCTGTGCTCTCAATAGAAAAATTTTCGGAGCAGCCCGTCTGCTCTCAATTAACCCCAAATATTTCTCAAACTCGGAATCAGCGCTAAGTCTTAGCTTGCAATAATTACTGACTAGCTAGAACAGTATTAAATAACAAGGTGCCGTGTGGCAATTAAGCTAAGAAATAAAATTAAAGTGACTACTTACTCTGAGAACTCCGATCGCGACTGACTCCGACTAGATTTCCACGTTGATTTCTCCGCCTGTTTCAAAATCTTTTTCATTTCTCCGGGGTTAGTTGACCGCATTACATTCTCAGCTAGGAGTTTGCAGCCATAATATTCGGTTTTTTCGTCATGTAATACTGTTCAGTTGAATTATACCGGACACCGTCAACTATGACGGGAACCAAATGGTGGTTAGACAAGTAGCTGGATTTGCTGAAAAATGGGAGAACCGTATTATCCTCCCGACGCGAAGCACTGGTAGTCGTACTCACCGTAGACATGTTCGATGTCGTTGCGAAATCGTGCTGAAGGCAAAGAATATTACAATACGGTATTTAATACAATTATGTAATACGAGTAAACAAAACACGAAAATGCAGCAGTTGTTAAGGCTATTTTTGTTCTGGTGTATTACTTTGCACAAAGTTTTCAAATAAAATCTATTTACCACTTCACTTATTTCTTAAGCAAGTACTCTAAAACACCAACCGGCAACAATCGTAAGTGAAATAACGCGCCACAAATGGGGATCCGGACCGGGTTAGCCAGCGGGAGGGCCTCACAGACTCGCATGTGCAGGAAACGCTTAACTCCTGGGTCGATCCTCCCGACCCAGGCATCGTTTCGACAACACTCGCGGATATATTCCCGAATAAGCTCATGCTGTATGAAGTGCAATGCGTTGCCAACAAATATGTTGAGCTTGCGAGCGCGTGTCGTGCTAACGTTAAGAAGGCGGCTATCTTTCAGAAAGCCAATGTCATGGTCTTGACCGCGCGCGTCGAACACAGGGTTAGAGCGGACTAGCGAAATAATCATGTATGATCGATCATACAACTGTTAGCCTGCCTGCCAACTATTAGCGCAGCCTATCTTAATTTGCGGATATATCGGGTTCAGCACGGCTTTGAGTATATCTGCCTGCGCGGCGTAAGTAGCGTCGATCCCAATCGAAGCTGGGTCTGCACCATGATCAGCGATCATGATGTCAAGCAAGCGAAATATACCGGCTATTTCCGATACATTGTATAAGCTGCTGCCGTGGGCCAACTGAAGGCCCTCGATATGCATGAAGCCGATTGAGCCAATAGGTACAACAGCAACTTCAGCGGGTGCGTAAAAATAAAGCGACGCTGCAGCGGCTGCGTGAAGCGGCGTGTCGCGATAAATAGCACGGTTAGGCGGGCGCAAAAGCTGAGCTCGCGAACGATAGTTCTGCGTGAGCTGTGCGACCCGGCAGAAAGGCTGGATAGGAATAAGATCGAGCAAGAACTGCATGCCTGATTCGCTTGCAGCAACACGCTTAAGTAACATATTTGTAATGTACGCAGAAAGCTGTTCAATATCGCCCATTAAGATTGCCTGTCCAGCAACAGCGAGCGGGAAAACAGCAGCTAAACGCGGTAGGTCTACTGAAGCTGCTTCCTCAACTATGAGCAGGTCAAACTTCGGTTCACCGAATCGTGAATGATTAAACTCACGCTCATATGTGTCTAGGCTATTGACAATAGCCATTATGACCATGTCTGGCGTTGCCACAATTATTTTATGTCTCATGAGCGCGCCACTAGATGTTATATGGCCTGCTTCGTATAGCTCGTCAGAGCCAACACGTGCCGAGCAATCCTGAAGAAGGCGAGGATCAAGCACACTAGTGTCAGTACCGCGCGCGAGGTAGCGAAGTAAAGCAATTGACGGTACATTGTCTCCGTATAGCCTTTCTAAGGCTTCACGAGCGCGCAACGCGAAGATATTCGCTGCAGCGTTAGTGCTAGCAACAACCAGCACCTCCTTATCTGGGTCGGCGGTTAAATAAGCTACTGCGATCTCGGCCATACATAGCGTTTTCCTAATACCCGGCGGTGCCTTACACAGTATAATCTTGAGGCCGCACAGAAGAGCCTCGACCACCTGTTGCTGCTCAGCGTTAAACCAACTTAAACGGTTGCGGACAAAATGGGACTGAGGTTCGTCGAGCGTGGTACTAACGGCCCTGTAACGTTGCAGAACAACATTTCGTACGTTCTGCGCCAGGAGTTGCGATGGTATCTTAAGAAAGTTGATCGCCGGAATGCATCAGTGTCCTCTTCTCGAGGTGGTGGCTGTGCTCCATCTATAGGCTCCGGTAGAGCCGGGACAGGTTCAGGCTCTGCGCCTGGCGGTTCTAATTCTTGCGGCGGGTCTATTAGGTCAGCTTGCAAATCAAGTTCTGCTGCTGAGCTCTCAGACTCGGGTGTACTGCCAGACCTATCTTCTTGCTCCAGCTCTTGTTCATCCAACAGTGGCAGGTCCTGATATATGACTTCCGTCAAGAGCGATATCAAATACTCGACCGCGGGACCCATAGTTGGTGTTATACTAATGAGCTGACGAAAATGCCTAACCACACCCTGGTCTAGAAAAACCGCTTAGTGCCAGCGTTTGCGGTCGCCAATTTCTCTTCTTCCTGCGATATAGGCTAAAATTTTAAACGGCCAGTCCGGGTGGATAAGTCGGATAGTCTTGGTCCGCAGTTTAAGATGAGAAAAGCTGATAGAACTGATATCAGCGGTAAGATGGTGACTACTGGGATCTTCCGCTAAAACGTCGGCTTGCAGCGTCTCGGTCCAGTCTAGATTGTGTAAGTCCTCCGTGGTAGTAACCCAGAGACCCTCGATGTCAGCTTTCGGTGGGTCATCCGCCTCGTACCGAACTTGTGCCAACAGCTCAGCCAATACTTTTATCGCGAAATTGTTCACGCTATACGGAACGTCCCAATCCAGAGTATCAGATATTGCGGCGTCGCTGTCTTTATTGAATATTGGATTGTACGGTATTTCAAAACTGATCGGCCGCGTTTCCAGTTCACTATCTTCAACGGTACACCAAATGTCGAAATACGGTGCTAATGCAGGATCAGTCAAACGAACACTTTTGCAAATCCTATTAATAGCACCTTCCTCCGTCGGCTGCCGAGGAGGAGCATGAGCACTCTCTGGTTGCAGAGCAATCCCGGCGGCATTCGGGTCCCGTCGGCATTTCATAGGTAGCATGTCTAGTGCAGCGTATATCTCCTGGTCGGCGGATGGGTCAGTGAAATTCCACTGAACAGCGGCACAAATCGGAGTGTAACGGTCCTTTGGTCCGGCGGCCAGAGTGTGGACCTCGTAGCGTACCCAAAATTGGAGGTCGTAGTAATGATACACAGGGCTTGCGAAAATTGGAAGGCTTACCCTCGGTTTTGATTGATTTCGGGCACCGTTTGGGAGCAAGCGTATCTGCTGCGATGCACTGGGATTATCCAAGTTTGGCACGATTAAAGTCACGCAGTATGGACCAAAATTAAAAGCGTCGAATTGTAGTATCGTCTGAAAATCTGCCGTAGACTTACAAAAAATCACTGGGAAATTCTGCGGCCCGTTCGTCCAAGGCGACTCCCTAGTGAATGTTGCGACACCTTTGGTTGGTCCGGTAAAGATGACAGAGACGGCATGGGTGGTGCTGCGCAACCGAATGCGCGCTCCGACCCGATGCCTTGCCATCCAATTTTGGTGTTCCCATAACATTTTACCTGTAGGTGCGAAGCGAAATTTTTGCAAGTCGACGTTTGCGCAATGCTGTTGCTGCTTAAAGTGCGCTGGGTCTGTTATGTCAATTTGACACATTGGGCACAACGTAAGCCCGACGTCGGGCAATTGTAACGGTCGTTCAGCATATGAAATACGTGCATGTACAACTTCCCATAATGCGCTAGGAACTACAACATTCTGCGGTGAAAGCATAAGCGCACGAAGATCGGGAAGCAAGTTTTCGATATGCATGTATTTCGCGAGACTATGTTGCGTTGTTTCATGCTCGAGCAGCGCGCCAGTAGTTGCTACGCGTGTCAGATATTGTGTCACCAACTCGGTGACTTCAACTGGTATGCCATAACGCTGTGCTATAGGGTCTAAAATCTGAGCTTGTTCGGAATCCATTGGCGAGCGAGGCGCGAATAGTGCTTTGTTAAATTACTCAGTGTAGAACGCTATCAAAAAAACAGACAAAAACGACTGTATGATAACAAGGTGCCTTTACAGGCTATTGCTGCCGGAAGGCAAAGAAAAATTTTTGAAATTCCTGGAAAGCGAAGCTACACTGCTTATCACACCAAACTGGTGTTTTATCGAATACTACCGCAGCCTAGTAACAACTCGGTTTTGCAGAAGTAAAAATTTATTTAGTGCGACACTGTTTAGCTTTAATCAGATTAATTCGGTAAAGAAAAGTTCGCACAACTGCTACAAATCAGTGCCCTGAAAACTCAACGTTAATAAAGTATTGAGTAAACTTAATACAATAAATAAATCAGCACTCATTTTCAACGCAAGTTTCCGGCCTAAAATATAACATGCTCTAGTGAGTTTTCTAATTGTGCTGTAAGTATGTCAGCATCATGATTCGTGGAAATAGCCAGGTTCCGTCACCAGTTTAATTAGGGCAGAGAGTTTAGTTTTGTATACTAAAAACATCGACAAGGTTAATAATTATGCGTAGATATTTAATAACAGCGGGGAAAATGTTGAAACGCGTTGCCAACGCATCGGATAAGGCTACTCTCACGAACCAAGTAATACCACATGTACGTGGTTACATTATTACATAGAAATAAATAAAATAAATATGCGTGTGTGTTTTCTTTCCCAGTCTAATTGATGTATGTATTACTGAGTGCTCCAGGTACTTGTAATCTTGGCTTTCGTGGTCTCAGGTTATATTTATGTGTTGGCTCTGTAGTATCAGGCTCCTCACTCTCTTGCGGCTCCTCGGGGATTATGGGGAGCGTATTTATTTCTTGACCCACAACCGTAGTTTGTTTTCCTGTGGGATGCTCATTATTACTTAGAGTCAATTCTCGTAATTCATCTTCTTCCGAGTCGGGAGTTTCTTTTATTTCCCGTAAGAGCAAAGGTGGAACATATGGGCCAAAAAACGGCTTTATACGTTCCACATGTACTCGTCTTTGGGCCTCCTTCGGATTGCTAATAGATTTTAAAATGACATCGGGTAATATGATTTCAGCAATTTCATATAACCCATGCCACGGTTGGGCTAACTTTTTAGTTTTGCCCTGTTTATTAAAAGGCACATGCAGCATGACCTTCTGTCCCACCCAATACTCAATGGGTGCTGCCTTGCGGTCATGCAGCTCCTTCATGCGTGATTGCGCTTTGAGAATATTCTCATTAGCAATCTCCCACGCGCTCTTAAGATATAATTGTAAGTCACGAAAATAATCTTCTTCGTCTAAATAATCCAAGTTTGAAATGGGAAGAACAGTGTCTATGGGCAATCTCGGTAACCTCCCATAGACCATTTCAAACGGACTTAAGCTAGTTGATTCATTTATGCTGACGCGGTACGCGAAACAAGCGAACGGGACAAATTCGTCCCATGTTCGCTGTGCCACGTCCACATACTGCGAAACCATATTCATTAACGTTCTATTAATCCTTTCAACGATACCATTCGTCTGAGGACGATATGGAGTCGTGAACACCTTTCGAGTGCCGGTTAACCGACAGATTTGTTCCACTAGCTCACTCCGAAAGTTCGGGGCATTATCGCTAACCAGTTCATATGGTGCCGAATGCCGGCACACAACTTCAGTCATGAACAACTTAGCTATTGTTGTAGCCTTTTGATCAGGCGTACATATAGCTTCGGGATATTTAGTAAACCGATCAATGAATATAACAACATATTTATTACCATTATAAGTTTGTGGTAAGGGTCCTAAGACATCTACATGATATGTATAGTTTGGCCTTGTCGCGGGGATGGGATGTAATGGGGCTTTAGGACGCGGGGGTCCCGGCTTTCGTTTGGAACATTCCAAACATGATTTTACCCAATTTGATACGTCTCGGTACATGCCATCCCAATAATATTTAGGAAATAACTTTTGGTAAGTTTTAAGAATTCCTAGGTGGTTTCCGCCAACTACATCATCATGATGGGCTGACATCAACTCTTGTCTCATAGAGAACGGAACAACAAGTTGTTCCAGAATAATTCCTTGTCTATTTTTCGGCATTGGGTAATGATGATACAGTACTCCATCATTAACCACATACCTTGGTTCCACTGCTGCAAAATGCGCAGCTAGTGAGGTGTCTGTGGGACGCTCACTATTTTCGATATAACGCTTTAAGAGACTTAACTCAGGATCTTGTTCTTGCTTAGACTTAAAGTCAATTCGGTTATGATCATCTTGATCCTCTGTAGACTTAAGAGTATCGTTGTTACTTATTTTTGTTGTAATTGCATAGGCAAATTTAATGTCCTCTTCGTGAGGTGGCTCAGGTTGTATTTTGCCCCCTTTGTAATCAGCTCGAGACAATGCGTCTACATGGCCCATCTTTTTGCCTGACCGATGTTCGACGGTAAAGTCAAACTCTGTAAGGGATAGGGCCCAACGCTGTAAGCGCCCAGAGGCGTTTTTATTTGTTAAAAGCCACCTTAAGGCTGAATGATCCGTTATTATAGTTACCTTTTGGCCATAAATATAATTTCGGAAATACTTCATGAAGTATACCACAGCTAATGCTTCTAACTCAGTAACCGTATAATTTCGTTCTGCTTTTTGTAAAAGCCTGCTTCCATATGCGATCGGGTGTAGCTTATTATCGTCATCAGCTTGTGACAAAACGCCCCCAATGGCTTTAGTACTTGCATCTGTTTCGAGAAAGTACGGCTTAGAGGGGTCTGCTATTCGAAGAATAGGCGGATTAATAAGCTTATCCCGCAGGGTCTCGAATGCCTCCTGAGCATCCGAATTCCATTGAAATGTTTTAGTAGTACTGGTTAACTGACTTAATGGTTTAGCTATAGTTGCGAAATCTTTGATAAAACGCCTATAATAACTACAAAACCCGAGGAAACTCCGAACCGAAGTGATATCATGAGGCACGGGATATGATTTAACTGCTTCAATTTTCTCGGGATCCGGTCGAAGACCGTCGGCTGAGATGATGTGTCCCAAGTAGGGCACTTCATCTCTAAGAAATTTGCATTTGCGAGGCTTTACTTTTAACCCTACATCGCGAAGGCGTTCGAAAACTTGCTTAAGGCGTTTTAAATGCTCGTCAAAAGTTTCTGAAAAGACGCAAATATCGTCTATGTATATCAAACAAATTCTTTCTACTAAGCCGTGCAGTGTGGCTTCTAGTGTGCGTTGGAAAGTAGCAGGTGCATTACAAAGACCAAACTTTTGTAAATTGGTATAGCCCTGACGGTGTAATAAATGCAGTCTTTTCAATTGAATCCGAAGCCATAGGAATTTGCCAAAATCCCGATAGTAAATCCATGACACTAAAGAACTTGGCCTTACCAACACATTCTAATAATCGTTAATGTTTGGCAAAGGATAACAATCTTTTTTGGTTACAGCATTCAATTTTCTGTAATCAACACATAGTCGTAAAGATTCACCATCCTTTTTGCCGACTAGAACAATCGGACTAGCCCAAGGGCTAGTTGATGGTTCTATGATACCGAAGTTTAACATTTGGTTTAATTCGACATCTACCTTTTCTTTTCGTCTAAATGGTATACGGTACGGTCTTTGTTTTATAGGAGCCGCGTCTGCGGTATCTATACTATGTTGAATTATGGTGATGTCACCATAATCATAATCGTGATTAGCGAACACCTCAGAAAATTCTATGCATAAATCTGTAAATTGTTTTCTCTGGGTGTCAGTAATTTTAGCCTGATCCAAATTAAGTTCATTCAAAAACTTGTTTTGATTTGCAGGTTTAGGCTGTACCGCAAGGACAGACAACCTATCTTCAGATAGCAGTTCTACTGTGCCCAGTATTGTATTTTTATAAAGCCTTACAGGATAATATGACATATTTAAGAGCCGAACCGGCACCGCAATTTCTGGTTCATTGGACAATAATATTTGAGCCGCACTTATATCAAATTCTCTCTCAAGTTTCTCGTTTGGCTCAAAAATTACATCACCCTTTCCCCTGAGGCCGTCGACTCTAGAAGGTATGACAACTTCAGATCTCGGGGGAATCGTAACAACAGAGTCTAAACGGACTGTGTTAGTCCCTACAACTCCCAGCTGGTGTGGTACCCCGTCTATCAGCAACTGATGTTTCTGGTAGTTAATACTTACAGTACCTAGTTGCTGTAAAACGTCTACGCCGATGATTACAGAATGGGTACAATCATCCGAGACGAAGACATGAAAATTTAAAGTTCGATTACCGATTTCCAGAGCAACTTTAATAGCTCCTTTCATCGGAAAATTGTGGCCGGTTATGCCAACTGCACAGGTCCAAGGCACTGACACCACGTCATCTTCTGAAAATCCTAGACTATTGAATGTATCAGAAGACATTATAGTTATATTACTACCAGTGTCCAAAACACCGGTAAACTGTTTTCCATCTAAGGTCACCTTAATCTCTGACGCTGCTCTTACAACCGTGAACACGGTTTCGGCAGTCGCCGTAGTTGCCTTTTGGTTATTGTTGGGTTGGTGTGACTTTTCGCGGCAAAACGGTAGCTCACATCTCTCAATGGTTGAATGTTGCGGCTGTATGTTGACAAACTCCCTAAATGGCCTGTCACAATGGAGTGATATAGGGCGGACGTCTACCGATTTGCTACGTGGTCTGTATTTTACCCATCTTTGTGACATCTCTGTGTTCCCGGTCACCGGGTAGGGGTCAGAGCCAAAGCAGCCACAACTAATAAATTTGCTAAATTTTTTCCAACATACGTGCAAAAGACACGAAAGAATTATTATGATAACAAGGGCAGGCACAAGATACATGACTTCGCTAGGAATTTCTACGTCGTCCCGTATCAAGTACTGCAACTCACGCTTTAACCTTTGATCGGTTAAAGCAGAGTGATACTTAACATCTTTCAATTTACTCCAGGTAGGTGGTGCAATAACCGAGAAATTAAGATTTATTTTTCCAAACTGTTGCATGAAAACGTCGAAATCTTGTACTGGCCTATAACTAGACATGAGTACCTGATCTCCTACAATTATCATGGAAAAGTTTGAGTGTGCGAAGAACATTACACCGTGCTTCGGCACCTCCAATTTGTCGGCTTTGGTAACTTTGCCCCCAGGTTGAATTCGCGTAACGTGCACGTACTCTTCAGATGTTCTGACTAGAATACCCACACGTGTGCTTTGAATCACAGTTTCTGGGGAGTATTGTTTAATGTCAAATGTACAAGCCTCATTAACTGTTGAATTTTTCAAATCGTGAAGACAAGTATCACTGATACTTGTGGGTAGGGCACCACGATCACAAAACCACAGTCCTGTTGTTTTGTGGCACCCTTCAGATTTTACCTCATGAAAATACCCTCTGTTGAGAGTCTTATCATATGTAATATATTGTGGTAACGATAGCCTAGCAGTAACATTTGTATTCTTATTATTAAACCCTACGTTAACCACCCGCATAAGCGGTAGGATATTCTCCACGCGTATGCGCGGTATTTCTAGTATAACACCAAACCTGGTGTCTACAATGTCCATTAAGACTGGGTACGCCTTGACGAAATGATAAAATAAACTTGGATCATGCACGTATACTGTATCATGCAATGTAATTTCTTTTTGTACTAACAGCCTTATTTGTGAAGCTGTCAGTATGTCAGCAGAAAGTGTTCCGCTGTTACTAGCTAGCACCATGGCTTTAATTATATTGCGGACCTCATTCAAAAAGAAATTTGTTTGAGCCATAAAATGTGTCCACGCTACACGCTTCATGACAGTGCACTCTAATGATACTGTGGTTTGTTCTATATATCGGACAATAGCATGCGTTATTGCAAAAATCCTCTCTTGATTCCGGTTAACTGTTGAATCTGCTCCGAATCTTTAATAACTTATTCCCCAAAAACCCGGACAGAATTTTTTAACGCAGTAATCTTTGGTGATAAATGCGACATTTGTATACTGTTGGCTATCCCCATGCCGATGCCTGCCACTGAAGCAACACCAGCAAGGGCCACACCAATAAAACGTTTTTGTCTTCTCGGCTCAATAAATGTACACGCAAATGGTTTATCCGTACATATGCTTTGCAATAAAGCCTCATAGAAGGTAGGGTCTTTCGACTCTTTAAAATTTTGGCTAAATTTAGTTAATGCTTTTCGTGACTCCTCGTGTAATATTTGACGACCAGTGCAATACAGTCCTTTGGATTGACTGAAAATCGCACTACATTCTTACAGGCCTCATGTTGTTCGTGCCTAGTATGCATTAGTATTGGCACATACACTGAATCCGAGGACGTCATTACCAGGCCTTCTGTGACAAACCCAACTCCCACCGATGGGAACAGATGGGGATGAAGTTTATTCAACGTTTTGGTCAATGCTAGTTCTACTGGTGACACCATTAAAAACAAGAACATTAACCCCAGAAATAAATATGAAAGCTTAGATGGTGTGGTCTTAGTAGAAAGTTTTATTTTATTAGACGAACTGTATTCATTAGTAGCAGTTTTGTCTTGCCTCTCTTGCTGGAGGGTGGGCTTTTTTAGTGAAACCATGCCTACCAACTGGGGATAGGCTTTTTCAACAAGCAATGAGTTCTGCTTACTAAGAACCTCAAGTTGGCTACGCAGTTTGTCAATCTCATCCCGGTCTTTATTATGGTTTCAAGGTGTCTGCAGCGGCTCAGTTGCAACCTGCCTCACCGTAGTGGTGGCCAAAACACTAGTATTTTTCGGACGACTAGCCATAGGGCCTACGTTTGGAATATTTGGCCGAGAGTTCGGTGGCAACGGTCGTCGGAAATTTTGTGAAAAATTGCCTCGAGGCTGCCTATTATAATTGGAAGGTTGGTTATTTTGCCGATTGGCATTATTTTGATCACCTCTTAACAGGCAGCTCATGACCATGTGGCCCATTCTTACACAGTTATAACACCGTGGACCCCTAGGAGAAAAATTTTGTGGTACGTTGTTGTCAATAAACGGTCTATTATTAGGCCGCCCATTTTGATTTGGGCCAAAACTGGGTGGACGCAGACGGTTATCCCGTCTCGGTCCGTTATTCCTAACCCGTTGTAATGTATTTGCAATTTCCTTTTGATTTTTAGCCAATAGCTCCATACCTTGAGCCACTTTGTGCAATGTTTGATCACGAACTAGTGTGTTAGTTGTACTAGCAAAGCTCACTGGTGTGGAGTCAGGTCCACATAAAACTGCTTGCATGACTAAGCGCTGCGCCAGATCTTCAGCTTGGCGCAGTGTATTAGGCATATCACGAAAGACATGCGATTTTATTTCAGGTCGAAGGCCACTGAAAAATCGACTGATAATTTTTCGTTGCAAATTCTCGTCAGTCTCATGTGGGTATATGCTCCAAAAGGCCTTCTTAATTGCTTTGAGATAGGCAGTCAATGACTCGCCACTCAATTGCTGGCGCTGTTCAAGCGCCGCTTCGTGGAACAAAGACCACTCTGGTGTCAACAAAGCATTCTTTAAGGTCCGCACCATATCATTATAATTTCTCTTAGACGCATCTGGTATGCGGTCATATGTGTCCTTAGCTCTATCCCTTAAGTATGCCGGCAGAACTTTTAACTTCATGGTATCGTCAGTTATTCTTGCATCACAAACAGAATTAAAATTTTCTAGCCATGAGTTAAAATCTTGTCCAGTAAGATCTCCTCGGAAGGGCTTGATGGTGAACTCATTCTCATTGCCCAACCGAACTCGCTGTGAAATCTCATCAAAATCATCAGAAAGATCCTTCAGACCATTATCAAGCCTTGAAGCTAGATCTTTTATAACATGGTCGAGCTGACCAATATTTTTCACCAATGTATCCATAGCCTCAATTTCAGCTTCAGTCTCAAAAAATGAGCTTTCGTCTTCGTCGTCAGTCGGCTCTAAGTTAGCCAAATGTGCACTACGTAACTTGTAAACGGCCGTACTTTTATTAATTTTGAGTAGTAATAGTTTTTTTATAGTTCAACCCGAGTTCTTTTAACCCGACTAAGAAAAC